>LGRX02006312.1:0-39483 GCA_001247695.2 Cymbomonas tetramitiformis
AGCCTGCAGCCTGTTGCCGGTCGGCTTGCTATAGCCTGCAGCCTGTTGCCGGTCGGCTTGCTATAGCCTTCAGCCTGTTGCCGGTCGGCTTGCTATAGCCTGCAGCCTGTTGCCGGTCGGCTTGCTATAGCCTGCTGCCTGTTGCCGGTCGGCTTGCTATAGCCTGCAGCCTGTTGCCGGTCGGCTTGCTATAGCCTGCAGCCTGTTGCCGGTCGGCTTGCTATAGCCTTCAGCCTGTTGCCGGTCGGCTTGCTATAGCCTGCAGCCTGTTGCCGGTCGGCTTGCTATAGCCTGCAGCCTGTTGCCGGTCGGCTTGCTATAGCCTGCTGCCTGTTGCCGGTCGGCTTGCTATAGCCTGCAGCCTGTTACCGGTCGGCTTGCTATAGCCTACAGCCTGTAGCCGGTCGGCTTGCTATAGCCTGCAGCCTGTTGCCGGTCGGCTTGCTATAGCCTTCAGCCTGTTGCCGGTCGGCTTGCCTAGCGAGTCTCCAGATGCAGAGAGTGGGGCGCGGGGCGAGGGGCGCGCAGGGGCCCGGCATGCCCTGGCAGTGGCTGTGCGTATCGCTCGACGCGACGTGGTGAAGCTGGCTGAAAAGCTCGAGCCAATCGTTCAGGCCACCTTGGATGCAGCTTCCGGGGTGGTGAAAACAGCGTCCCCACACGACAAGTCGAAGAAAAGCGACAAGGCGGACAAAGAAAAAGACGGCGACAAAGGTGCATCCCATTTCGCGATACCTTCATGCCTCTGGCTTCGGCGCCCTGTAGCCACGTTGATTTGGTCCCCACTCTGCAAACATGCGTGCTGACTCAGCGGCCACGGCGAGCTGACACGAGGGCCTCCCACCTTTGCGCATTGCAGGGGCTGCCAGTGTGATCAACCTGCAGGTGCGCTCGCCCCTTGTGAATCCTACGGTCAGGCAGTCCTCTTGTTGAGCTTGCGGGCAGATGCTCCAAACGTTGGTGGGAGCGAATAAGACGTCTCGCAAGAAAAAATAGGCCGATTCACAAAGAAGAAATACGTGAATAGATAAATCTTTTTTGTGAGCCAGCACTATTGCCCGCAGTTAGGTGCAAGATGACGAGGTGTGGTCGAGCCAGCACCGACGCGCGGACGCGGGTTGCCGATATCGTCCAAACCCGCATCTGATCTGATTGGCCAGAACTCGCAGAGGCTGGGAATCAGTCCAAACCCTGGTCCGGGGTGGTCCTCTGCCTCCTGCGCCTCTCCCGCTTTTCTGGATTCTGTGGATCCCCCCGTCAGTTGGGTCAGGTCTTTCCCTCAGGGGGGGGGGTTCCAGGACTCAGCGGCACAGTGCTTCATCGGTGTGGTTTGACTTTAGTCACGGGCGATGCCTCCTGTGACCTGATAATCGGGCGGTCCTAGACGCTGCGACGAATCTCTGCACTCTTGCAGCGATTTCCCATTCGGGCGCCCCTTGTGCCCCCCCACCGCAGGCTCCCTTGCTGGCATGCAGAGCCCATCTGTGCCCAGGCCTTCTGGTGCATCGATTTGCCATGCGCAGCTGCTGCGAAGGCACCAGCAGCAGGCACGTGTAGCCCCAGAGTTTCCTGCGGCCGCAGCGTGTAGCCTCCGAGCCTCGTCGAACTGCCGTGCTGGGCGCAGGATCCATTTGCCAAGCTCCACTTCATCCAGCTGTGCGCGGTGATCCTGCACGCCTCACAGATGTCCAACAAGGTCGGTGCCCTACCTTCTCCTGCGCTGAGTGTCAGCAGATCCTAGTACGCCCGCACCTAGGCGACGAGGGTCCCTCTCATAGACTGTCTAAGGGCTCTGCCAGCAGCTCGACATAGATTGTTGTAGGGTCCTACCAGCACCTCGACTTAGAATGCGCGGTGGAGGGTTGGCGGCCGCAGCCGCAGCTCCGAGATCCCTACCACACACACCTAGTCGCCATGGTGCAGCACCCGGAGGACAGGTGACGCCCGTGCCACGCAGGGCTCGCCCGCCATGGGCACAGGGGCAGCCGGAGTGTTGCTGCCGGCGTCACACGCGTGCATGGCGATTCCGATTGCTGCGGACCAGCGTTGCCCCGGCTCCTCGCGGCAGCATCCTGCAGCTTCGGAGCAGGCAGCCCTGCCTCGTGCGAGCGAGCGACCCACCTTCCCCCCGGCCTTCCAGTCGGTATGGATCGGGAGACTTCGCGGGGGCTCTCCCTGCGAGGCGCGTCTTTGTCTCCAGCGCGTGGCAGGAGTGGGGTAAGGCCGCGCTGTAAGGGTGGCGGGGACTGGAGGGGGGGGCATTGCGGGGGCGCAGGGTGGCGCTTGAGGCCATTCATGGTTTGAGCGCTGCGTCGCCGCCAGGTGAGCGCCGAAAGCCCTGGTCCACAGAATAAGATAAGAGGCGCACTCGCTGCTGCAGGCGATGCCGAAGCGCTCCGTGGGGGAACGCCGAGGGCGGCGATTCAGGGGCCCTTGAATGTGCCGGGTTCCCCATTTGTGGATGCGCAGTGGTGTTTAGGGGGTTTACGCTTATCACTGTTGACGTTTCAGCAGCCGGCGTGAAACAGGTGGTGAGGGCCTGAGGTTAACCAGTGGTGAGGGCCCGAGGTCAACCGGGGTGAGGCTTGAGGTAACAACAGGTGGTGAGGGCCTGAGGTCAACCAGTGGTGAGGGCCTGAGGTTTAACAGGTGGTGAGGGCCTGAGGTCAACCGTATGCTTGCCGCTGTGGAGGGTGGTACAGCAGCTTTTAAGGGTGTGAAGAGCAAAGGATGAGAGTGTTGCATAAGACCGTGAGAGCGTTTTGCAGCAGCCAGCAAGGGTGAGGATTGTGGGGGGGGAGAGCATAGGTTGCCGGCCACAGGAGCGCGCGAATGCTTGGGAGATGATGTTACACTCGCCGCTAAAGGCAGCAAAGGACATCCTGAGTACTATTGTGGCACGGCTGGAGGTGGGCCTCAAGCTCCCCTCCCAGGTACTTCCCCCCCCGAGCGCCCTCTCTACCCTCGTCTCACCCTGTGCCATAACCTGAAGAGGCGGGAACGTATGCATAAAATGCCATCGACAACGTTGAGCGCAGGTCAGATGGTTGGATGTCTCGTGCTGGCGCAGGTCAGATGGTTGTATGTCTCGTGCTGGCGCAGGTCAGATGGTTGTATGTCTCGTGGGCGGAGGTCAGATGGTTGTATGTCTCGTGCTGGCGCCGGTCAGATGGTTGTATGTCTCGTGCTGGCGCATGTCAGATGGTTGTATGTCTCGTGCTGGCGCCGGTCAGATGGTTGTATGTCTCGTGCTGGCGCCGGTCAGATGGTTGTATGTCTCGTGCTGGCGCATGTCAGATGGTTGTATGTCTCGTGCTGGTGCAGGACAGATGGTTGTATGTCTCGTGCTGGCGCAGCGCCATGTGGTAGAGGTGGGATTGGGGCCGGGGGTTGAGGGGGTGGGGGGTTACAGCCCACGATGAGTGCATTTTGCCATGCTGCGGCGGCGGTAGCCGAGGCACACGCCCACTTCGACGCCGAGATAGAAGGTGCGAAGGCGGACGCTTGTGCCCGAGCCGCGGATGCCGCCCTGCCGCCTCGAGCCCGCGCGCCCATCTGCACACTACCTTTGCGCCCGGCATTCCTCAGACGATGCACGCACCACCTTCCCGGGTAACATAACAGAAGAAAAAGGGAAAAAAAAAACCCCTGTTCGGGGTGTGGGGATTAAAGTCCCCATGACTCACCTTCCCGGGTAGGCATATGCTGCCACGATAGCAATTGCCACCCAAAGCCTGGAAGAGGGTATCATGGGTGTCAAAGTCGTATTTGCCTCTCAGAGCTGAACGGACGGGTGGCTGGTATGCACTGCGCTGCCGGGACTGCCCTCACTCCTCCAAATCGTTGCGTCTGCTCAGCCGCGGCCATTGTGAAGCATTTGCAGGGGAGAGGCTGCGGCGTGTCACTGCTCGCGGCGATTGCTGCATCGCTTGAAGGCGGCACTGTGGAGATTGAGACGCGGGCGGGAAGGGGATGGCAGAGGAGCACGACGAGTCTGCCAAGCTCGCTGACATAGCGCGCGCGCTGCAGGTATCCATGGCAAAGGGTCTGTCCGCACGAGTGACGGTTTCCTCGGGTGTAATGCGCAGATATTCCATGAATGAACCTCTCCTTCGAGGGCGCTCTCCGCATAGCATGGGCTTTATTTTTAGGGTTTAGGGTTGAGGGTTGCAGCATGCTCGGTCCAATGATGTCCGCAGGAGGTGCTGACATGGCTGCATGGTGCTCCCGTTTAGCTGCAGGGAGCTGTCGGAGGCGCTGACGTGGCTGCATGGTGCTCCAGTGTAGTTGCAGGGAGCTGTAGGTGGTGCGGATGTGGCTGCGGGGTGTTAACGTGGCCGCTGGGTGCTACAGGTGGTGCTGACGTGCCGATCGCACCACGTGCGCGGAGCGGCCATCCGGGCTCTCATCTGGCTGCGCACGCCCACCTTCCTCCCGGGCCTCATGAGCGCCCTCGGGGAGCAGTTCCGCGACCCGCTTTGGCCGGTGACCGCCCCCTCCTAACCCCTTTCCCCGCATCCGCGCCGCACAGCTCCTCGCTTCACCCCGCACTGGCCTGCTATCTCCGGAGGGGAGATCTCAGGCATGGCACACGGCGGCAGGTCAGGAGAGGGCCGGCGCAGGGGGGCCGGAGGGACCGGTCTTGTTAGGGGGGAGGGTGGGCACTAAGGTAGGGAGTAGGAAGTGGGGCTGCGCACGTCCAGCAAGGAGGGGATGGAGGGGGGGGGTCGGTCGGTGCAGGTGGAGCCTTTGGAGTGTATTATGGAGACCCTGTGCACCCGTATGCAGGGCGATCCGGACCTCACTACCGAGATGCTGCAGGTGCGCGCCTCTCCCCCTGCACCCTGTCCCTGCTTGGCTGTGAAGCGCGAGCTGCTGACGTGCAGCTTGCGCCACACACGAGGCCCGCGCGAGTGCCCAGGATGTGCAAGACGGCTAAGACGAGTGGTGGCGCGGGGGGCGCCAGGGGGTGAGGCTGCTGGTGGAGGCGGCCCCTGCCCGTGTGAATCCGGAAATAGTTCTAGGTGTTTGGAAGGTGAGGTTTACTCCCCTGGCTCGGTTCTTGCCCTGCCCTCGCCGCTTTGAGCACCGCGCCTGCAGCGAGAGGAGCGCCCTCGCCGCTTTGAGCATCGCGCCTGCAGCGAGAGGAGCGCCCCTACTTCGCGAACAGGGCGACTCCAGTTGGACTTGCTGCTCCCACTGCGACCCGCTGAGGCTGGCAGTGCCACAGAGTTGTGGGATGGAGAGAGATCGAGAGAAGGCGGCGGAGCGAACAGCACAGTGGAGGCTGGGCTTCGGGGAGTGTGGCAGGCGTCGCTAGCTGCGAATGGACCCGATAATCTCCATCTGGTAGCTTGGCTCGCCGAACGTCTCCACATTTCCCTCCTCTGTATCGCCCATCTGCCGGCCGCCACTTCGCACACTGGACTCTTGCCCCTTGGCCTAGATGCCACGGCGCAGTCGAGCCTCTCCTTTGCGTTGTGTCATCCCCGCTGAACCCAGTCAATCCCCGTTCAAAATACCCTATAATATATATAGATACGCGCACGCTATATTGCAGCCCCCAGCTCCCCCCCTCCTGCGCTCTGCGTTCGGTCGCGCCCGCCACCGCCTGCCTTCCAGCGACCGCACGAGGGGGTGAGGGCCTGTGCAGACGCTGATAGGGGTGCACGAGATGCTAGGCATGCTCCACACCCTCCGGCCGGTCAGCCGGTCCCCCATCGACACGGATCTGCAAGTGGTGGCCGCAGTGCACCAGCACATTCGCATGGCGGTGCGGGCCTCCTGCCCACTTGCTCCCGCAGCCCACGTGGCCCGTTCATCGTGCACGCGGGGCCCCCTCCCCGCGCTGAGAGTCGTATTCGGGCCGACCTTTGGGCGACGTCCTGGGCGCTTCGCATGGCATGCAGCGTGTGGCGCCCCTGCTGCAGGCTGCGCCACCAGCTGCGCTCACTTTCCCCTTTGGAGCTCGCCGATTGGGCAACGCAGAGAGGAGCCACGAAGCCGCACACTGTGCACGGCGCCCAGCTGGCTGATAGATGGATCACCCCTGCTGCCATTGGTGGTGCGGAGGAGCAGGTGTGGTTCTTGGGTGAAAATGCGAACCATGCAGCCTCGGAGTACGCCTGGACTGCCCCTGAGGCTAACATCTCCTCCACCTCAGCCGGTATACTCAGTCCTCCTCTTGTCCCCTCAGCATTCCAATTTGCTCTACCTTCCCCATGCCAGCGTGGAGCATCTAATGCTGAAGGCAAGCGAGCCGCCATGCCGTTTGGGACGAGCTCGGTGTACGGATGTCGCTACGTAAAGGTGCATGGTGGCGCGAAAAGTGTGGCGCGCAGCAGCCGGGACCTGCGTCCGTGTCCGACTGCAGGTGCACGCGATGCACGCCGCAGAACAACCAGCTGAAGCGATGGATGGCGCGGCCATCGTTGAAACCCGGATGGGGGTGCGGGATGCGGGTGGGAGGCGGGGTTCGGGGATGGCGGGCAGATCACCGGAGTGATACATTAGAGGACGGGTCTAAGCCGCAGTCCAGCAGTCTACTCGCCAGCGCGGCAACCCGCAATCCACTGATGGCGCAAGCGATCGCCGAGTTGCAGCGGTGAGGGCGGCGCTCATTGACGGCTCTCTGACCCCCGGAGCCCCCCGTTGATGTGGAAGCAGAGCTAGCAAGGGGCGCATGGTGCTCGGCGGGACTCTCAGGGTCCAGGGATTGAGGTGTGTCAGCGACAGGTGCTGTGAGGTGCTTCCCTGAGGGTGCCGTGCGTGAGGGGGTACACTGAGGGGTGTAACCTAGGACTCTCAGGGTGCAGGGATTGAGGTGTGTCAACGACAGGTGCTGTGAGGTGCTTCTCTGAGGGTGCCGTGCGTGAGGGGGTACACTGAGGGGTGTAACCTAGGACTCTCAGGGTGCAGGGATTGAGGTGTGTCAACGACAGGTGCTGTGAGGTGCTTCTCTGAGGGTGCCGTGCGTGAGGGGATACACTGAGGGGTGTTATGGAGGACTCTGAGGGGTGCAGGGAGTGAGGGGGTGCACTGAGGGGTGTTAGCGAGGATAATGAAGGGTGCAGGGAGTGAGTGTGGGCTCTATTATCGTGCAGGTGTGTGGTAGCTGGCACATGGGGTACGAGAGTGGAGGCTGCTCGGGCGCTGGGAAAGCTGGCGGTGAGCTACATCACTCGCCCTCCCGTTCGTGGCGTCAGATGTGGCGGTGGTCATAAAGGTGGCGGAAGTGATGATGCGGGCGGGCCGCCAGCTACTCTCCAGATTCGCTTGCCACCATGGCCGCATTATGATGCCAGGGTGGACGGAGCCATCGATCAGGTGGGTTAAAGTTGATCGGATGGGTCTGGGCATCGCACAGGTGAGGAGTGGCGAGCCTTTCCGTATGCAGTGCTACACCATTCTGGCGGCAGCTCAAGTGCGCACAACCCCACTGCAGCCACGCCACGCTCAGCCATGCACGCCAACTGCAGCCATGCCACGCTCAGCCCTGGACGTACGATACAGAATTGCTGTATGCACGAGCCTCTACAGCTGCAGTGCTGTTTGGATCAAGTGGGAGTTGCATGCGTCCCTCTATTTGCTGCAGCCTGTTGCACACGCCACTTCTACATCAGCTGCACAATCTGTGCACAGGGCAGATCTGCGCGTGAGCCTCAAACTGACCACTCATCTCTTGTTGTGATCTGATCAAACTGACCGCTCATCTCTTGTTGTGATCCGATCACACTGACCGCTCTCACCTGCTGTCGTGCTCTGCTCTGTGTCGTAAATATTGGATTCCAACGCGTGGTTGATCAGTGGGGACCGGGGGCATCGCGTGGATGGCTGCGGACGGAACCTCAATGCCCGGCAGGCCTCCATGCTTTCTGTGTCAGGTAAGCGACCTCTGTCTAATGGGCGGTCTCACGATAGCGTTTGAAATTACACCACCACAGTATACACTGCGAGCATGGCGCGCCGCTTCCAGTGTCGCGGATGTCCGTCCACCTTTGTCCATTCGACCGCGCCTCACGACGCTCATGACCGCCGCTCGCACGTGCGGGCAGTGGGTGGGGGGCTCGGCCATTGACTGGTGTACTGCAGTGGCACTTGCTCGAGGCTGCTGTTCCTTGTGGAGCGTCACCAGTTAGCAGGATGTGACCCCAGATTTTAGAAGCAGGCCGTCGGGGGGGGGGGGGGGAAGCGCTGACAGGTGTTACAGCCCCAATCATTGACGTGCTTGACGACATTTACTCGTCCCAGGTGATTATTGTTTGTCTCCTTAGTTTTCCGAGTCGCTGCACGGTGCCACGGAGCGGAAGCCAGGGCCAGAAGTAAAGAAGCGTTGCTTACATGGGCCGATGTGCAACTGATGCGTCACTCGTTGCAGCACTCCCAGCAGCTGCTCCCGAGGTGTCCGTGTTCTGCTGCGCGGATATGCAGTACTTCGGGCGTGGTGACAACGTTAAGGCGAGATCTCAAAGGGCAGTGAACGTCCGACGTAGGATGGAGAATTAGACACGGTGCTCTCGCTCGGAAAATGCCGAAATTCAGAGAGTGTAAGGGAAATTCATCTGAATTTTGCCCATCTCCGCCACCCCAAAGGAAACGTTTCATATCACACCTGTGCGTATCTCGCTTCTTCTGGTTCGCTGTTTCTTTGTCAGGCATCTGCAGTCACGATCAGCGAAGAGCGGAAAGCGTATGGCCGGTCATCCTGGCCGGTCATCCGGGAAGGTCGATGAATTGCCAGTTTGGCATGCAGGCACCCGAAACACGTCAAATATGATAATTGGAGGATTATTCATGAGTGATAGAGGATTTCATAGGATGTGGCATTCTCTAATTGGCTGTCGCGTTTGGCTGTGGATATGAGCACCGAAAGAATTAGGTTCGGCTGTGTGGTCTGCGGGGTGGGGGTACACTTAGGAGCGACTCGTGGAGCTGCTAGCAGTGTATGGTGCAGCCGGGAGGAGTTGGCCGTCAGAGGCCCTCCAGGAGGTGCGTTGAGCTCTATTCGCAGATGTTGTTGTGCAAGCCGCTCTCCTGCCAACGGAAATTTTGACAAAGAAACAGATGTATGATGACGCATGACTCATGATGGGCTCCACTTCCTCTCAGTCTTAGTGAGACTGAGAGTCTTAGTGCACGGAGACTTAGGATGCGTAGCGCCGCAATGCAGGTGTGCTAAACAGGAACCGTGGCCCATGGTGAGTTTGCGGGCCGGATTCCTTCCAGGTTCTGGAGGCACACGAAGAATGCTTAGAGCAGGCGGGAACAGTGTGCTTCGTCCCAGCAACCTTGTATTTACCGCTGGGTCTAGACAGTGCTCTTATTATCAAGGTGCGCAGAGCCCTCTTATGCTTCTGATGCCGGTGTTCCCGAGGACTGCTTTCTGGGAGACCAACCCCAGATCCCTTGACTTGAAGGATCGGCTTTTGGAAGTGCACCAATAAGAATTCCTAGGGTGATACAACAATGCTGTGCCGGAAGTGATTAGAGAGAACAAACCCGCGAAACGCAGCCTTCCCTCCTCAATAGCATGTATGTTTCAGATGGGTTCGTACAATCATCATGCTGCCCGCATTTGCTGATTCCTCTTGGATGAGCGGTGGGCCTTGATGTGATTGGCTGGGTGCCTGGGACGTGCTCCACTGTGCATGGGCGATATTCGGCAGGAGGCAGAGAAGCAGCGAAAGGAATTGTCGATGTGAAATTCCGATTGTCGATGGCAGCAGCTCGGTTCATGAAGCAATACGGAGACTCGCATCATTGACTAAGTTCTCTCAGCATATGGCGCCTATGACAAGCCAGAGAGGATCCGGGCTTCTTGTAAAGCCCTATACACTCGTCGTCGGATACAGGATGATCCAAATGATAGCATCCTGTTGTCCATGTACCGCTTGGCTAGAATAGGAGTGAATTTGTAGATGAGATACACCGGAAAGATACATCAAGTATGAATGCATGTGTGTGTGTATGACAGTATGTGAACGGGGACGGTCGCGGGTGGAAGTGGGTTTTGGGAGGCGGTTATCCCTGTAGTGCCATGCTGGCGGGCACTGCCTCTTGGAGAGCTCGGTAGATTCGTCTGTCGTGCTGCGAGGAGAGGCAGAAGGTGGTGATGTACACCTTCTGTGTTTCCCCTTGAATTTTGTGGGGAGCACTTAGGTGCCCGCATGTTTCCTTTTTTTGACCTGGGGTGTCCATGCTGTGTGGTGTGACTGCATTCATGACATAACCATGGACCAACAGGTCCCATCCATCGACCGGGAGCCACTGGGGGGCATGCCAGCAGGGTCCGCTTACTCCGTAACCCAGAGACCAACAGTTGTTTGGCGAAGATCGGTCACATCGTATCATCTTTCCATGCTGCTTTGCATTTGGGTTGGGAATATGTACGCGTTTGTGGAATCTTGTCACGGCCCCGCCCTGCTCTTGATTTGCTTCTCACATCCACTGGGATGATGGTGGGCTGGCTTTTGTTGGCCGATCTCATGCCGTTAAGCGTATGACAGTATGCCAAGCACTAGTTTGGACAGCATATGCGGTGTTGGCAGGTAGGGGTGACCAAACATAGAATACTACGTTGACCATCCTCAAGATGGTGCGGGCATGATGTTAGTTTTGCCTGCATGACATGTGTACCCCATTGGAGAACTACAGGAGTTCACTACGAAATTTCATAACTAAATTTTGGTATGTTGGGTCTGTTTTCACTTCATCAAATTTTAGGACACCAACAGGGTCTTCCATTTGATATATTCGCGATCTTAGCAACCTAGGCAGCATGCAAGGTCGGCATGTCGTTCGTTGCAAGAAAATTTGGGATCGTTTAGGTCGGGGCTACAATGTGAATAAACTATGGCCGATGACTGGGTGAACCCATGTGGAAATAGCCTGGATGCTTGCAATCCCCTGTGATGCAAAGAAGTGTGGTGAACTATAATCTCCTAAATGTGCAACAAGTCGCCACCGCTTCAACGTAAATAGCTAGCATTTCGTCGAGTAATGGTCTGGCTATATCGATTTTTAGCTCACTGCATTACGCATGTACTCAGCGGGCGAGAAATATTATTCCAGGAGCACGAAATGTGACTAGTTTCCGGAAGTAACTTTAGGCACTTCTTAGAGAAATGTTGATTATTTTCCTGGAGCAAGTTGACAACAGTTGCTTATTTCCATAGCAAAGTTGCCTTATTGTTCCATAAATCTTTTTGAAAAGCTTCTTCGTCTTTCCGGAGAAAATTTGACTTTGAAACAAGTCGAAATGATGACATTTCCCGGGGGAAATATGACTAATTGCCATATTTATGGGAATGGTGACCGACGTATTCGATCAAACAACGCCGTAGTCCAAGAAAATGGCACTGGGTGGCCCCGCCGGGGCCACGGGAATTTTTCCGTCATCGGAAAACAAAGAGGGGGGGAGCGAGGAAGTAGGGCCGAAGGCCCTATGGGTGCGAGTGGCGCTGGACTGCAGAGGTATCAACGAGCTGTCCCTCCGAGATCGCACGCCCCCGCGACTACCAGAGAACCTGTTCCACGACATCGGCAAGGACCAGTGCATTTCCAGGCTAGACCTGCGCAGCGGCTTCCACCAGATACTCCTGACCGAGGACGCGTCTCGCAAAACCTGCTTCTGGTGGGCGCGTGAGGGGGCGGCGCCCGAGCAGTACGTGTACAAGCGCATGCCTTTCGGGTGCACCAACAGCACCGCTATGTTCTGTCGAGTCATCGAGCACGAGCTGAGGGGGTTTAGATGTGCCAAGGTGTACTGCGACGACATCCTCATTACCTCACCCACCGCGCGCGACCACATCAAGGACGTGGCCGACGTTATCGAGCGCCTCAACAAGGTGGGCCTGCGTGGACACCCGGGCAAGTCAGTGTTCGCGGCTACAGACTGCGAGTTTCTGGGATTCTTGTTGAGGCCGGGGAGACTTTCCCCGCACCAAGCCAAGGTGGCCGCGATTAGGGACTTGCCTACCCCCACGGACGTGCGGGGGCTGCGTGCCGTGCTGGGCTTCATGAACTTCTGCCGCATCATCATGGCCGCGCGCATTGGCAAGCAAGGAGGACTACTCCACGCTGGCGTGGCCACTTAACTGCTTGCTGCGCAAGGGTAACGAGAACATCAAGGAGCTGTGGAGCAGAGAGCATGGCGAGGCCTTCGCCAAGTTGAAGGAGCGGCTCACGGAACCCGGAGTGGTGGTGCACGCCTACGACCCCAGCAAGCTGCTGTATCTCATGATGGATTGGTCGGGAGTGGGCCTTTCAGCAATTCTGGGACAGAAGGATAGCAAGGGCAGGGACGTGATTGTGGCGGCCGTCAGTCGCACGCTGTCGCGCTCTGAGATGTGCTACAGCAGCTTCTATGGGGAAGCCCTGGCCGTGGTCTACGACGTGCGCTCCTTCCGGCACTACCTGCATGGCGTCAAGTTCATCCTGATCACCGACCACAAGCCGCTTACCCATACGTGGCTGCAGCGCTCCACCACCTTGACGGGAATGCATCTGCGTTGGCAAGTTTCGCTGCAGGAGTTCGAGTACGACACAATGCACCGGTCGGGCGCCAGCCACACCAACGCCGACGTGCTGTAGTGCAACGCTTCTATGCGCCAAGTTTCCACGCAGCTATTTCGTGGGTGATGTCTCGGGCGCCGTTACCAGCGCCACGTGGCAGTACGAGCGCATGAGTGGAGGCAGACGCGACGATCCGTGCTCCGCCGAGGACTTGGTCAGATGTGAGATGGGGGAGAAGTGGTCACAGTATCTGCATGTGGTGGACCTGTCGTGCGAGGAGGATGGCGACCTTTCTCTTTGGGACGAGGTACGCGACTGGATCGCGCAGCGCAAGCGTGGCGAAGATGACCAGGAGGTGGCCACGGTAGCAATGGCAGGTGCAGAAGAATGTGGCCGCGTCACCGCCCTCGCTGGACACCCGCCCCCAGCTTGCCGTCTGGGACCGTCACTAGGGTGGCCAGAGAGGGCGCCGTCGTGGTGAAACTGTGTGCTGGACTGTGCTCAGGCTTGGAAGCGTGGCTTATCGCGGGAGGCATCGTGAAGCAGTACGTGTACTGCGACAGCTCTCTCAAGAGTAGGAGGATAGCGGAGCACCGGTTGGTGGCTCTGCACAACAGGTTCCCCGACCAGCTCCCTCTTGAGGCACTGCAATACGCCTTCTCTACGTTCCCGCAGGACTTGAGGCGCATCTCCAGAGTGGACATGGAAACCCTCGCGAGCCAGGGTCTCCCCGTGGTGACCATTGTGGGAACCGAGTGCTAGGACCTGTATGCCGCGGGCAGAGTATATTGCTTACCGTGGCGGGCCGGCCCGGGGCCGTAGCTCACCACTCCGGGCCGCATGCGGGCCGATGGAATATATGGATGCGGGCCGTGACGTTTGATATGAAAATACCAAAAATTATGCAAAATTATGCGATTTTTACAATATCACCATACTTAAAATTAAATTTTCGCGCCTGCGGCGGGCAATTTTGGAGACTGGCCGTATTGGCCGAAAGCGGGCCAGTGGATTTGCTGATTGCGGCCCGTAAAATAAAAAAATAAGCAATACACACTGGCCGCGCGCGGGTTCCCAACAGGGCCTGCGCGGGCGTCACTCGTCTGTCTTGTATGATGTTGTCCACGTGGTGGGTACGCTGCAAGGACTTGTTGGTCGCGACCACTTCGTGTACTTGGTCGAGTGCGTGGCAGCGCAGCACAACTTCAACAGCTAGGAGGTCAGGGAAGTCATGCACCCCCTCATGTGCTCCATGATTGGTATGCCTATCACTGTTGACGCCGCTCAGCTGGGGTCGCGAGCCCACCGCCTTCGGAATTACTGGACCAACATGGCAAGCTACGTGGAGGTGCAGAACGTCGTGGGCGCGGTGCAGCGTGATCAGTCCAGGTTGGTGCGTGACATCCTCGACCCTGGGCGTAGAGAGCGTCCAGCTGTGGCAGACACAGCGGCGGCACACTACCCCTGCAATGAGCAAGGCGAATCCATGCGAGCCTGGCCCACCATCATGTCGTACCCCGGGTCATTCTAGTTCAGAGGCGAGGGCAACGGTACGGTATGGGACGAGGCGACGCAGCAGTGGGGTGAGCCCACGCCGGAGGAGAAGGAACGTGCCATGGGCTTCCAGACTTGGGCTACTAATGCGCCAGGGGTGACCGCGCGAGAGCGCGGCGAAGCCCTTGGTCGGGCCTTTGACGTGCGCTGCGTGTCGAGACTGATGGCGCTGTGTCAGTCTGTGAACAGAGGTGCGTCACCCAGACTGCACGTGCTGTCGCCGGCGGGTGTCGCAGAGCACGCCAAACCCCACACTACCTGGAGTCGGAAGAATAGCGGCGAGACGTACACCACGGTGCCGGCACACGTGCTGTAGCATTGGGCAGCATCCCTGAGCGCTGCCTCACGGTCTGTGCGCCGGTACCCAGCCACCATGCGCCGTCTGTATAGTAAGGGTGCCACCCCTGAGCTAGTCAGCTTGCCCCCTCCGTGTTACCCGGAAGCGCGTGGCCAGCCCCCGGGGGACAAGACCGGCTTGGGCGCGGCAGAGCTCGACGACGACATCGCCCGCGCGGCCCGCGACACTCCCGTCCAGTTCGTGCCGGCACGAGAACGGGACCCCGCAAGCTTCGCCTGCGTGGACAGTGCTGACCCCGACACCCTTGTGTGCCCATTGCAGCTCGCTTCTGCCCGCCCGTCCGTCACCGCGACAGACGATACTCAGCCTTCGTGGGAGCCCAACTTGGTGCTCGACTTTTGTGCGTACCTCGCACAGCGGTTCCCGTGAGAATCCACAGGTGAGACGCCTACTCTGGCGCCTGGCCCGGATTCACACAGGGACCGCAACCCGCTATTGCGGGGTTCTTTCCAGCGTCTCGCGCGCTGGGCATTCACAGGTGCTGAGAGGACACTCCGAGTGCGGAGACGCTCAGCCTCGTTGCACGACTCTTGGATTTCCCCTTGACTAGTGAATTTGCTTGCTTCCCGCCGCTGGCGTCCACGACGACTGAGGCAAAGCCTCGTGCCCCGATACCGTGCACGCTGTCTTCGCCCGCTCCTGTGCGTGTCCAAAACTGTGCACTCCGACCCAAAGTTGGTAGGCCCTGGTGAATTTCCAGACCTCTCCATATAAAAAGAAATTTTAACTCTTCACATCGCCTCGAACCCCTTCGCCTGCAGCATCGCAACAGCCGCGACCGCACCGCGCACGCACCGCTCGGAGCGCGACCCGCCCTTCCTGCCTACTCACCGCGCCACGCGCGCTAAGTCACCACTCCGCCCCCCTCGCGCCGATGGCATTGTCACCCGTGTGCCACTATCGCGACAATGCCCCATGCCACTTCAGCACACTGTAACTATGCCCCATGCCCTTTCAGCAGACCGTATGCCCCATGACCTAAGAGTGGGGCCTGTGCTCATCGGTCAAGGCTGCCCATTGCTAAGCCGCTCGGATGAGTTGGCAGAGTCTAGCCTAGTCACCTATACCTAAAACCGAGATACCCGTCTAGCAGCCTAGTTACTTCAGAAGTGGTCCACGGGGTGGCGGAGCTCACTTGTAGTTGATAAAGAGATCAAACCAGAGTCTAGCAGAGCGTTGTTGGCAAACTTGATCATCCCTCCCAGAGTGTACAAAGAGCCTAAAACCAAAATATGCCACAAGCACATACACCTAGAAATCCGCAATCCAACAACACCGAAGCAATACCCAAGGGAGAATCCCAGGTCCAAGGGCGCGTCGAAGTGTTGTGATGTACCACCGACCCAAGACAAAGGGTCCGCGACTCACAATCTCACATGCAAATTGTACATTGCACGGACACCATCTGGAGGTGCCCGTGCAAATGGTACATCCAGAAAGAGTCAGATGTGAAAAGACACGGCGATGCATACGGCGGCGCCACTGGTGCCCACTTGGCTTCGCCCAGAAAAATAACTTACCCATCGATAATAATCAGCAATTACCTCGGAAAGTGAGCTTACCGGGCTATGCTGTCAGTGTTTACCATTCCATTACTGGATTCCAACCCTAAGCTCTATACGCCTTCGAAAATGGCTTTGGCGCCAAACCTTTAATTTTTGCCGTTTATATAGCGATATCCGAATAGTTACTTGCCAGTCGTTGCACCGCAGTACGTGCACACCCATTCACACCGTGGTGGAATATCTCACTATTGACGGACGTTCGCATCGGCGGGCATGGGTTGCGATACACCAAATTCTCCTTGCTTTGTTGAACATTCATTGCGGCGTGCGTGGTCGGAACGCGATGCCCGCTAGAAGGGCTCGATCCCAGCTTAGTATTAAGAAAGGTAAGACAGCTTTTTGCGATCCACCGCAAATATCGCCTTTCAACTTGTGATACATCCCTACTGTAACCGATGTACCGCGCCCAAGCACCCAATCTCGACGCCTCCGACTATTGGATGGTTTCTTCAACTTATAAGTGCAATGCGCCTCGTATAGGTACCACATCAAGGTAGCGGTTGCGCGAAGGCCATTTCTGCAAAAACTTTTCAGATTCCAGATCGTGAGATATGAGCGATTTAAGTATGTGCTTAAGTATGGTTAAGTATGGGAGAAGATCTTGCGTTAGCGACCATAACTTTTCCATCACATGGCCAATTTAAATTTTGAAGTGACCAATATGTTTAAAGTGGTCAGGGCGACCTATTCATCAAATAAAATATTTTTGAGAAGTTTTTGCAAAAATGGCCTTCGCGCAAACGCTACCTTGACATTCAATCCCCTTAAATAAGTTCGCAGATTTTTACTTTTGTGACACTTGCAATTTCATCTCCTCGTAATCTGATATGCCTTGACACAACGGAGTATATTGACCCCACAAAGGGTTAGGCAACATATATGGCCACTTAAAGGGGTCGCCAAGGTAAAATGTGAGCGAAGGTTCAGATGATTTGGCCAAGTAACGAAAAAGTTATCGCATAAAGTCGAATTTTCAGCGCGAAATCCATGAAAAGCGGATGCGACTATTTGACATAACAGGAGCAAGTACACACACACACACACACACACATATATATACAACGTTGTGTATATACACGTGTGCATGTGTGTGTGTGTGTGTTTATCCTTGAACCGACTCCTTTGGCATCCCGTAGCCGTAGAAAGCCGGCTGCACTATGCACCCACTTCAGGGATCAAAGGATTCAACACACACGTCGGGATCGGAATCTCCGGAGCTCACTCGTGAAGAATGGGACCCCCTTGCCGAGACCACTGAGGCCCGCTGCCCTTGCACCACCGCCGAAGCCTATTCAACCATAACGCCCGCGCTGCCAAAGCTGTGTCTCCACTATGAAGCCTACGCACATGCCCACCTCTCCGCTCCCTGAGCCCCACATGGCCCACTGGATCCCTCTGCGACTGCCCCACCAGAACGCTGTTATGCCCCGAAAGCCGACCCACCTCAAGCCCTGCGCACCTGCCATCAACATGTGCTTGTCGCCCTCTACTCCCGGCACCACCATTGTGAGACAGAAGCCCCTGCACTACCGATCGCCTCACGAGGTTCCTGCGAACTTGAGCGATGCGCTCCACATCTAAGTTGTAACTGCCACGCTGCGATGTTCCTACTTGCTTGGGGTCCCACCCCCACATTTGCCGGTGCGTCCCGAGCCCTCCCGGTGGCCAATAGTTCACCAACCGGTCGTCGCCTTCCCATCAGCTGCTCACTGTCAGTTCCGGCCCGGCCAGCAACCTCGCCTCGTGGGCAGGGAGGCTCATGGGATGCCGTATGCTACCGTGCAACCTGTTGTAAGTGATCATCGCTGCTTGGTTCGGCCCCCAGGCTCTAAAGAGCCTAGTCAATGTTAAATTCATCTGTGAGCCTCTCCCCCACCTCTCCCTCCCGTTCGGCACCAGAACTCACCATGTCCCCCGCGCCCCCAAGAAGACCGGCCACCCGCCTCCATCAAAGTGGCCACTCCTCCCTCCGCCAAGGCTATGGCTTGCTCGGTGAGGACCCATCCCATGCCTGGGTCCAGACCCCACCCTCTAGGCCCGGCGATGATAGCTCATCCCACTTCACCAGAATGTCCTCAACGCTCGACACCGCTCGGTTGATCCCGCTCGGGCCCGCTTGCGCTCCTCCTGGAAGACCCTTGGTACCACCCTCCCCCTGACCTCCCATAGTATGGAGGTGCTCCGCCTCCTGCCGTATGTCCTTCATGCTTTCCAAGAGCCTCGATGCCATCCTGCCAGCCTCATTAGCCTCTCCGGAAGACTGCCCTGACCATTCATGCCGCGTCCCCTCTGAGCCCTGCTAGCTCCATCATGTGTGGCAAAGTCAGTCTCACCGATCGCGTCCCACGCTCTGTCCATCAGCGCCAACCTCTCTGCCCCCTCTCCTCTAGCCGCCTCTCCACGATCTCCACCCGGGCCATTGCCCCCTTCTACACGACCTCCGCCAGTCCAGCACCATGCACCTCCGGCTGCGCACCACCCCACTGCCCGCCTAATGATCAGCCCTGCGACTCCCCGCGCGAGTGCGAAAGAAAGCAACCGAATCCACTTCTGCTTCCACCTAAATGCACCCCCTTGTGCTGCCTCTTCGTATCCGTCCTCGTCACCGTTGATATCAACCTGTGCTCCTTCACCTGCGTTCTCCTCCCTCCATGTACCGCCGCTCCCGAAAGCGCTGCTGCCTCTTCTGAAGAAACCCCTGTGTTGTGGGCCCTAGCCCACCGTACACCTCCACTCCAAACGGCAGAAAGTGATGCGGGAGGTCAACTCCATATGTGACACTCTCTGCAACTTATGATGAACGAAAGAGTACCAATTTCCTCCACCAGTCCCCACTCCTCCTCCGCATGCCAACAAGTTCGTCCCTATAGAGTCCCGCTCTCCCCCACCGTCGGGGCACTCCCCCGCCACACCGAGAAGGGGCTGCTCTGCGTGAGGAATGTGTCGAAGGGCCACCCGATACTCCGCCGAACTGAGCTCCAAGGCCGGGCAGCACGGAATACCCTTCAAGAACGCTGGCCCAATGCTGTTGAAGGTCACCGAGAAGAGCCACGGAAGACGAGCCTCCCCCACATGCCTCGCCAGCCAAAGCCAATCCGCCGAGTGGAGGACAGCAACATAGACCCGTTGGGCACGCTTTTGAGAACTGCTGCAATCACTCAACTTCTTGACGTCGTCCGCCTTCGGCACCTGTGGTGGCAAATGCTCATTTGCCCTCCTTGCCTCCTCAACCGCTTCCATCGCCTCCGACACCTGTAGCATGGCCACTTGCAGAGATTTGACATATGGCAGTTCACTCTCAGCCTCAAGGTCCTCAGCCCCCACCGTCACCGTCGGAAAGAGCCCCCGCACATCCTCCCAGACTTGCGCAAAGCCCCCAAGCCAAGCCGCACTGCTGACGCTCGTCGCGTTAGTTAGACCCATCCCATGTGGGAGGGTTGCAAACTCACTCGAATGCCACTCCAATCCAGCGCCAGGCAGCCGGTCCCGCAACGCCTCCTGCATCCTGCTGTCATGCTCCTCCGCTGCCTCCCGCATCATCCCCGGTGGCACACCCCGAAGCCAGAACCCCAACCTCGGGTGGGCACAGAAACGAAGCAAGAGTCCTTGGGCTTGCGCGTGACCGAGCTTGTTCAAGGCGGTCAGAATGGTGCACAAGTTCTCCACCTTCTTCAACATCTCTGCACTCACCGCCTCCGCCTTCCCTACCGGCACCCCCAAGACATCGATGAAGTCCAGCTCTCCCCGCGCACCCGGCATCTCATCTGCAAAGCAACCGGTGTCACCCACAGGCGAGAAAGCTGCCGACTTCATAGGCAAAGAACCTAGGCCGATCGCTGCATCCTCCTCCATATAAGTGCCATACGCGAGCGCGGCATCTGCTGGAGGGCCCATGAAGAAAGCATCATCCAAGTAGGCACAGATCACCACTGCAGGATGCCTCTCCTGCAACCGCTCTAGCACCGCCTGCAATGGGGCAGCCAGGTAAAGCGGCCCCAAGGGGTCTCCTTGCTGTGTGCCCTCCTTCGACTTGACAAATCGCACCACTTATTCATCAGCACCTCCTAGCCGGAAACCGGAAGCGGAACAGGTGTGTGTGTGTGTTTATCCTTGGACCCACTCCTTTGGCACCCCGTAGCCACGGAAGACCGGCTGCACTATGTACTCACGCCGGGGATCAAAGGATTCAACACGCATTTCGGGACACGCATCTGGAATCTCCGGAGCTCACTCGTGAAGAATGGGACCCCCTAAGCCTTGCTGAGACCACTGAGGCCCGCTGCCCTTGCACCATCGGTACGCTACTGCTGTGCCGCCGAATAATCCGATTCAACCATAACGCCCGCGCTGCCAAAGCTGTGTCTCCACTACGAAGCCTACGCACATGGCCACCTCTCCGCTCCCCGAGCCCCACATGGCTCCTGCGAACGGTGTGTGTGTGTGTGTATGCGTATCCTTGCGACTCCTTTGGCGCCCCGTAGCCACAGGAGACCGCACTATGTACCCACGCCGGGGATCAAAGGATTCAGCACACACTTCGGGACACTCATCCGGATTCTCCGGAGCTCACTAGTGAAGAATGGGACCCCGTAAGCCTCACGCGTCGATCGATCATCGATGTCATCAATCATCGCGATTTGAACCCAGGTCGTTCGAGCTAGTATCATGCATTATGACCACTAGACCACCGATGCTTTTGGTCACCCATCGAGGGCACGCACTAATACATAACCTCAGATTCGATTTTTCATTTTCGATTTCAGATTTCGATTTTTCATTTCAGATTTCGATGTTTCATTTTCGATTCCCGATTTCCATTTCTTTTTTTTCGATTTCAGATTTCGGAACATCAATGTTATAAGAGGGATCAAGGTAATGTGTTAAATACGGAATGTCAATGTGATGTGTTAAATATGGAAGATCAGTGTTATGTGTTAAATATGGAAGATCGATTTGATGTTTTAAATATGGATTTCAGTTTTCGATTTCAGTTTTCGGAACATCAGTGCTATATATCAAATAAGGAGGATCAATGTACTGTGTTAAATATGGAATGTCAATGTGGTGTGTTAAATATGGAAGATCAGTGTTATGTGTTAAATATGGAAGATCACTGTCATGTGTTGAATATGGAAGATCAGTGTGATATGTTAAATATGGAAGATCAGTGTGATATATTATATGGAAGATCAGTGTAATGTGTTAAATATGGAAGATCAGTATCTTGTGTTAAATATGGAAGATCGGTGTGATGTGTTAAATATGGAAGATCAGTGTGATATATTATATGGAAGATCAATTAATGTGTTAAATATGGAAGATCAGTATCATGTATTAAATATGGAAGATTAGTGTGATGTGTTAAATATGGAAGATTAGTGTGATGGCATGCCACGTGCCGGGGGCGGCCCCCCTTCACTTCCGCCGCTAGCCACCCTTTACTTGCCCCTTGCGATCAGCTGGCATCCTTTGCTGAGCCACCCGAGCCCCTCTGCATCTGCACCGCCAGCGCACTGCCACCTTGTGCCTGAAGCCGGTTCATCCCTGCCCCCCGAGCTGCGCGAGCCATATCTCCACCACCAAGCCCACGCGCAAGACCACCCCTCTGCTCCCTGAGCCTCACTGGGCCACCTGAGCCCCTCTGCGGCTGTCCTGCCGGCGCACTGCTGCTGTGTCTCTGGAGCCGGCTCACCTCCGCCAATCGAGCCACCCCTCCACCACCAAGCCCACACCCCACATCACCCCGCTGCCCCCTACAGCCTGGTCCCAAGAGAGCTTGCCCATCCACGCCACGGCCAGAATGCCCAAGCGCAGTCCCAAGGGGCTGAGAATGATAAACTGGGTTGCCCTCATCCAAACTTGCGCATCCGCCATCGACTTGCGCTTGTAGCCCTCTACCCCCAGCCCCAACTCCCCGTGACTGGAGCCCTTGCGCCGATTGCCTTGCGAGGTGGCCGCAAACTGAGTGTGTGTGTGTAACTGCACCTGTCTATTTATTATCTGAAACCTGCGATTCTATCTGACTTGGGTTCTCCGTGTTTCAAACAGTAGTTAGGGGGTGGCGGGGTACTTTCCACAGTGGGCTTCATCAATGCCCAGGTATTTCAATGAAAGGAAAATACGGTCAGCATCTACTGATGTTTACCGCATAAATCTGCATAACATAAGCAAGGCAGGTAAAGAGGCATCCCGCCTTCAGCTGTGCATAACCATGCACTCCCACCAGCACTTGTCCCCACTAAGGCTCACTAGCTACATTCGACAGGATGCAAGGCGTCTAGATGCCATGCACTGTACCGCATTGCTGCATGCGCTGCGCATCCTAGGGGTTTGCAATCTGGGTAACAAGCTTGATAAATCTACAGTCCATTATGCTCCTCCCTTTCATCCAATGTCAACGCCCCGTGGGAGCTGATTTGAACAAAGCCGTCCGCTGAGGGACCGCGCAAGGAGCGCAAAGCGCCTCGCAGCAACCTGATGGCTCCGTACACAGCCGCAAGTGCCAGAGCTCCAGCCATCGCCACACCATTCCCGAACCGTAGGATTCTGAGGACCTTCAGACCAGACCATCTGGTCAGCAGGCTGCTGGAATCCTCAATCCATTTTCTCAGCAGATCATTTCCAACACACTTCGCCTCCAGAGCGCCACGTAGTACCTCCTGGAATACCAGCAGCGGGCATTCGAATTCCAGGCAGCCTGGGACCAGCACTTCCACCCTGGAGGGGACCGCTCCCGCTCCACCTGTAGGATCAAACTGCGTTGCAGCGTGCTGCTGCTCCGGCGTGGCCGCCTCAAAGTACACCCTGACAAAATCCGTGGCGGGTGAGCCGCCGCTGGGTCGGTGCAACTCCACCACGAACATACCTCCCGGGGGAATATTCTGACGCTGCCAACCATCAACTATCCACTCCACCTGTAGAAACAAAGTGCATTCAGGATCTGATGGGGCATATACCAAATGAGCCTCTAGATCCGGTGTCGCATATATCACATTAGCTCTAGGATCTGATGTGGCATATATCACGCGAGGTGTACAATCTGACGTGGCAAATTCTGCGCAAGCTCTATGATCGATGGTAGCATATACCAAATGAGCTCTAGGATCCAACAACGAAAGCTCTAAAACACATGGTGGCAGGTGCCATATGGGGACGAGCAACTTTCATATGTACGTGCAGCGCCTCAGTCTCCGGTGCAACAAAGTCCTCTTGGGTTTCATATGTACATGCAGCGCCTCAGTCTCCGGTGCAACAAAATCTTGGGTTTCATATGTACGTGCAACGCCTCAGTCTCCGGTGCAACAAAATCCTCTTGGGTTTCATATGTACGCGCAGCGCCTCAGTCTCCGGTGCAACAAAGTCCTCTTGGGTCTGTCCCTCTACTGGGAAAAATAAACACTGCTTGAGATCAGTACCCACCTGCAGCAGCGACTGGAGCAACGCGATGTTGGTGTCATGGGCGGCAAGATACACAAGCCTGGCAGAGGGCGTGTGCTGCAACCCTGGGACCGTTTCGCCTGAGGAGGCTTGCTCCAGTGACGCCACCACCTGCATAGTGACAACTGCGTTGAGGTGGCATATTCCACCATAAACTCTATACATAAATGCTCGTGTATATAGTGCTCATGTGATATACATGAGTGCCAATATTTTCTCAGCGCAAGAGCTAGTTTCACGGTCTCCTTGCATACAACAGCGCGTACGGGTGCATGCATATGAGACTGCAGGGGAACTGCCTGCGCTGCAGCCAGAAATACCCCTACAGGGAGCAACCCCTTAGATTGCTCTGTCTGTGTGTGATCCGCAGTTTCAGAATTATTGCTTCAGAAATAATTCAGGTTATTTAAAGCAAAAATAAGAACCGCGACTGTCGCCCGCAGGGGGGGCGACAGATCGGGCCAAATACAGTATAGGGTTACATAGATCGGCACGACCCTGTTCAGATCGTAACGACCGTTATGACGGTGGACAGTTACGATCGGGAGTTTGTCTGTCGCCGAGAGCACACACAAAAGCGGGAGGTCACACGGGCACAAGAACTTTTGCAATTCTGGCCCTGAGAGCTTCTGCTCTCGCTTTCAGTGTTTGTAAAAATCTGAGTTGTTTGTGAATTTCTCTTTGCGTTTGAACATTTTCGCTTGGGCAATTTTCAGTAGCATTTTTCGCGCGTGCGGCGGCTTGGTGAATTTCTTTCGGGGGCGACTACATGCCGAACGAGCTACGTGTAGGACGCAGAACGAATTTTGCTTAGCGTTTTCAACGGGACGTCGCGACGCAGACGGACATTTCTGGGGTGCACGGGGCTTTGGAGGATCGGGTGGACAGGCGAAATTACAGTCACCCGCTTTTTATTCCTTGCCAGTGCTCGCGGGACTGTCTGCTGTGGGATCCGCGTTTTCCCTACGCAGGCTACAGGTACCACTGGCACTCTCAGCCAGCGGGTACGGAGGAAGACAACTAGAGGAATTTTGGCAGTTTTTGTCTTCTTTCTTCTTTCGTAAAGCATGGCAGCAGTCAGAGATGTGGCGTGGGACGCATGGGACACCTCATATGTGCGGCAGGTCCTGGAATCGTTGCAGGACCTGCCGCTGGGGGCTTCGGTTACGAGGAAGGAATGGGAGTCGGCGTAGTACGAGATCCTTGGGGGGATCACGGCCCTTGCGGGCCCTTTGCAGGGCGTCCCGGAGGCGGTGGTGGAGCGAGCCCGCGAATTGGTGGAGGCTGCGTTGTTGCAGCAGGGCGCGTCTTCGGGGTCAGCGGTTGCTTTCGCAGGGGCCACAACATGGGACTTGCCCAAGGGGTCCTGGGCCACGATTAGGCCGGAGGCCAAGAGGAGGATTAAGCGGGTGAAGCGCTGGGGGGAGTTCATGCTGGGGGCGATTCCAGCGGTGCTTCCAGCAGAGAGCTCCCAAGGGAGCTCGGGAGGATCGGTGACGTTGTCTAGCGCGCAGCTGGCGGAGCTGATGAAGCAGGCGGTGGCGGCGGCGCTGGTTGCGCAGTCGGGGGGGGCGGGCCCTCGGGAGGCGCGGCGCGGCTTCGCCAGCAGAGGTGCAGTTCAAAGCAGCAGAGGTCGCAGGAGAAGTGCGTGCGGGTGAGGGCAACGGTGCTCGCGGAGGGGGCGGCTTTGCACACGTCCCTCCTGTTACACGTGGCGGAGCATCAGTGGAAGCGCCCGGCGCGGAGGCACGAGAGTTCCCGGAGATGCGCTGGGCGGTGCCGGCGCTGGAAGACGAGGACTGCGACATCGATGAGCTGCCGGGCACGCATGCGGCGACCCTGGACCACTTGTACGCCCTCGTTCAGCTGCTGCGGGAGTGGGTGCGGGACATGCAGGACTTCGTGGGGAAGAAGGAGCCGTCAGCAACGTTCGTGGACGTCATGGAGGACAGCTTTGCGGGGAAGCGGGCAAGAGATCCATCGCCCCCGTCCCCAGCGAAGCGGGCAGCGCCGGACCCGGCGGGGGGGGGCCCTCCCCCACTGACGGAGCGACGGCGAGCGGAGCTGGCGCAGCAGGCGGCGGGCATGCGGACCGTCACGGAGGAGCAGCTGCAGCAGGCCCTCAATGGCACCCTCGACCCCGCAACTCTTCTGAAGGCTGCAGGTGCGAGCTCCCTCCGCCCGGTGATCCCCAAGCATGGGGGGGGGGAGCTGGAGGGGTTGGACCTGCGGGTCTACCTGGGGGTCGATTTGGACACGCACGAGAAGGGCTTGGTACTGGGGGAGGATGGGAAGCTGTCGTGTTCGGGGCCGAAGGCGAGGTCGAGATGCACGATGCTGGCGGAATGGGAACGGGGGTTCTGCACGGTGTTGCGCAAGGTGAAGACCGACAGGCAGCATCGTCTGTTGGTGTACTTCAAGGACCGGTTCCACTACAAGGCAGCGATGTACGGTGTGCTGCCTCTCATCAAGTTCTACAAGTTCTTCACGCTCCGCATGGAGGAGGACCCGACGGTCACGATCGGGGTGGCTTCGTACTCGGAGCTGTTCACCGAGTACACGCGGGAGCAAGGGCTGCGGCCCATTCAACCAAAGAAGCCGTGGGGGCCGCGGGACACGTGTGCACCCCGGGGAGGTGACCCTCGACAACCAACCAATCCAACAACACCTACAGTGGCGCGGGATGCGAAAGGCGGTGGTAAGGGGGGCAAATGGGGGAAAGGGGGCAAGGGGGGCCGGTGAGCCAATCATGTGCCCCGGGCTTGCTCATGGTGGAATGAGGGGGAGTGCAGGTTCGGGGCGGCGTGCAGGTTTGAGCACATTTGCGGGGACTGTGGCTCGGCGGACCACAAGGCCGGGGACGCGGCGTGCCTCGGCCGGGCGGATCAGTGAAGGGGCTGCCACCGCCCGGCGGGAGCTGCGACGCCAGGCGAGCAGGACAGTTGCGGGGGGGCGCAAGCGTGCGCCGGGGGGGCTGGGGCTGAGGTGCAGGAGCCCGAGGAGGAGCAGGAGAACGACGTCATGTCGGTTGTGGGTGCGATGGAATTCGTGCCGGAGGAACCGAATGTGGATGGAGATGAGGGGGACGGCGGGGCAGGGCCTCCCGAGTCGGAGGGGCCGCAGGAGGGGTGCTGGTGGAGGCACCTGGTGCCCACGTCGTTCTCTCCCGTGTGGGGCGAGGATGGCGAGCCGATGCGGGGGGAGCCATGCCATGGATGAGCGACAGTGGGTTGCGAGCTGGAGGAGGCGCCGAGACCGGTGTCAGAGGAAAATCCGGAGAAGTGGAGCTTGGTGGAAGGCGGGCGCCGGCGGGTGAGGAGGTCCGCGAGATGGCCATGCATTCGGCAGCAGCTGGCAGCACGGGCGACGAGAGAGAAGATGGAGGCGGCCGGT
Organism: Cymbomonas tetramitiformis; assembly: GCA_001247695.2. NCBI lineage: Eukaryota > Viridiplantae > Chlorophyta > Pyramimonadophyceae > Pyramimonadales > Pyramimonadaceae > Cymbomonas > Cymbomonas tetramitiformis. The sequence continues at coordinate 26,821 of LGRX02006312.1, forward strand.
ACCGCGGAGCACGAGAGGGCAAGGTACGTGCAAGAACTGAAGGCGGTGGGGGCGGCAGTACCGCTCCTCACCGAGCGGGCCCACTTGCTGGCGGCGGCATTTGAGGATTGGCATGACCGGGACTTCCTAGTGCGCGGGGCGGCATGCGGGATTGGGTGGCCGTCGCGACAGGTGGAAGCAGACGGCCCCTTCCGGGTGCCCAACTACGTGGGCAAGGAACACGAGGAGGCGATGGAGCGCGAGATTGAGAAGGAGTTGTCGGAGAGGCGCATCTTCCCGGAGAGGACCGGCTGCCGTGGGGGGTCTCTGCCTTGGGGATGGTGGAGAAGGTGAGGAACGGTGAGGTGAAGAACAGGCCGGTGTGGGACTTCTCCCGCCCGGTGGCCGACGGGGTTAATGCGAGGATCGACTTGGACAAGGACAAGTTCTCCACCGTCAAGGACGCCTACGCCTTGCTTCGGCCGGGGCTCTGGATGGTGAAGGTGGACCTCGACTCGGCGTACCACTCGGTGGGGGTGGCGAGTCAGTTCCGGCCTGCACAATGCTTTGAGTGGGGAGGGGTCAGGTACATGGACGTGAGGGCGCCATTCGGGAACCGGGCGCTGCCCGGCATTTTAATGAGGTACACACGAGCGATCGTGGCCTGGATGCATGCGCAGGGGGTGCCATGTGTCGGCTACCTCGACGACTTTTTCATGGTGGCGGACGGCAGGGAGGAAGCTGGGGAGAGGATGATGCTGCTGGTGGAATTCGTGTCCTTCCTGGGCTTTAAGGTGAACTCTGCAAAATGTGAGGGCCCTGCACAGGTAATGGAGTTCCTGGGGGTGCTCCTCTCTACAGAGGGGCCCAAATGCACAGCGGCAATCAACGAGGACAGGGTGGCGTTCGTGCTGAGCACGGCAAAGGAGGTGAGAGAGCTGGCAACTAGGGGTCCGGTGCGCAGGCGGAAGCTGGAGAGCTTGTGGGGGCTCCTGGCCTTCAGCAGCCAGATAGTGTACGGGCTGACCCTCTACACCCGCAAGGGATTTTCTTCGCTTGTGGCTGCAGGTGGGAGAGCAGCGGTGAAGGTGACCCCGCCGTTGCTGGAGGACCTAACGGAGATGGAGCAGGTCATCAAGCTCTACAACGGGCGGGTGGTACAGCATCGGGAGGACGTGAAGGACGACTTCTTTTCCACGGATGCCTCGAAGACCAAGGGGATGGGCGGCGTGCTGGATTTCAGATTCTTCCTAATGTCATGGGAGGATTTGAAGAGGAGGCCGAGGAGGCCGTGGTTCCCGTTCCGGCCAGGGGTGCCGGAAAGCGAGCACATCAACTACTTGGAGCTCTTCACGGTCTGATGGGCGGTGGTGCTGTGGGGGCAGCATGTCACGGGGCGCACGATCGTGGTCAACATCGACAACCAGTGTGCATTGCGGCAAGTGGCGAAGTGGTGGGGGCCGCCGGAGTACCTGCCGTTGCTCAAGGAGCTCTTCAAAGTGTGCGTCAAGTTTGACATCCGGCTCCGCCCGCGGTACATCACAACCAAGGACAACAAGCTAGCGGACCTTCTCTCCAAGTTGCGACTGCGGGAGTTCCACCTCGAGCACAGGGCCTTCATGCGGGCCTCGGTGTGGAAGCAGGACAGGGATGATTGGATGTTGGACCCGGTGGAGTGGTGCTCTCTCGACCGGGAGTTTGGGCCCTTCACACTGGACGCCAGTGTGGCGCCCTCGAGGGATAATGCCTTCTGTGCGGTGAGCCGGAGCCGGGAGGAGGATGCTCGGGTGCAGCGGTTCGATGGGCACCAGGCGTGGGGCAACCTCCCGTTCTCCATCATGTACGACATTTCGCTGAACTTTCTCTGCTGCAAGAAGAGGCAGCAGCTGGGGACGGCGGGCACTTTCCTGGTGCCGGTGTGGGAGAAGCGGGATGGGAAGGCTCCGGACCCGACTTGGGAGTTGGTCTCGGGGCTGCCACAGGTGTTTTGGGTGGTGCGGAGATGGCGGAAGGGCACACACCTGTTCACAACACCTGCATGAAGGGGGGGCGGCAGGTCAGCTTGGGGCCCCACTAGGTGGGATTGTGTAGTGGTGCACTGTGGGCCTGAGCCGGTGGACATCCCGGGTTGGGTGTGAGGCGCAGAAACTGTGGTACAGGGAGTACTGGAGGAGCAGCGGCGCTACGAGGAGGAAGCCCTGGCGAGGAGCACGAGGGGCTCCTACAGCACGGGGGTGAAGGCCTTTGTCACATTCTGCATCGTGTTCGCATGCCTGGGCTGCCTCGACCCGTTGTCGGCGACGAATGACACCCTGGTGTGGTTCATCACCTTTTCATCATGGTTTGTGACCCCCGGCACCATCAAGAACTACCTGGCGGGGGTGCGACAATTACATCTCCAGAGGGGGCACGGGTGGCGCCCGGTAGCGGAGCGGTTCCGGGTGGCAGCCAAATTGTAGGGAGTACGGAGGTACTGGGACCGGCCATCTAAGCCGGTGATGCCGCTCACATCGCAAAACTTGCGGGAAATGGCGAGGCACGTGGACTTCGGCTCTCTGTCCGACTTGTCCTTGAGAACAACAATCTTGGTGGGATTCTTTGGGCTCTTCAGGAAGGACAACCTCATGGCGGGCAAGGAGGAGGAGGCCTTCAACTCCAGGGTGACTCTGATATGGGATGATGTCCTTTTCATGGTGGACGGGACAATGTCTAGATCTGGGTAAGGTACTCCAAGACCATCCACTGCGGGGAGCGGTTCCATTGGGTGCCGTTGCGGGCGGTGCCAGGGTCACTCCTGTGTGTGGTGACATGCCTACAGAGACTAATGATGCTCACAACGGAAAGGGCGGGGGATTCTCCCCTCTTCGTCACAGAGAAGGTGGTGGGCGAAAAGGTGCAGGTGGTCCCGCTGACACACACAGAGCTGGTGGCGGGGATTAAGCGGCTGGCAGCGGCCGCGGGGTTGAGGCCGGAGGCCTACGCCGGGCACTCTCTCCGGAGAGGCGGGGCCACGGCAGCGAAGAAGCTGGAGGTGCTCGGGATGTACATCAAGGCGCAGGGGATTGGAAGAGTGACTGCTTCGAGAGGTAGCCCCGACCAGCGGCTCATCCTTCTGGGAGCCATCGCAGAGGCAGCAACGGTCTTGGGGTGAGCGCATGAAGGTGATATGCCCACTGCTCCCTCTCCCAGCCCCCATGGGTGAGTGTGTTCAGCTTGTGCTTAGCCTTATAGCAGTGCCGCGACAGGGAGCGGGAGAGGAGGCCCACGGAGTCACAGCTAGAGGAGAGCTTGTGAGGGCACACTGCTAACAGCACACACTGCAATGAACCCTGTCAGGTGAGCCATTGCACGGGGCAGGGCATGGGAGACGCTGCACGAAGGGATTGCTCGCCCGGGAGGCACTCTGCTGAAGGAGAGTAGAGAAGCACTGCTAGAAGGAGAGCAATACGCTGAAGGAGAGCAGAGCTAGCTAGAGGAGAGCAGTAGCTTAGCAACTTCGTGAAGCTAGTCACCTGACAGACTCTGAGAGACACTCACCCGGCCATCGGCCAAAATGCAAAGGGAAAGAAAAGGGTAAGACAAGGAAAGGGAAAAAAGACAATGAAATGGCAGAAAGGGAAAGGGAAAGGGACTCTATTAATAATAGCAATTGTATAAGAGAATTGCATGGGACTGCCACACTTGTTTGTTTTGCACAGTGTTGTCATTTGCTTGAAATGACCGGAGATATCGTGAGCGCGATATGATGCCAAAGATCGTCTTCCGGTCGGAAGGCAGTGCAAAGCGGACACAACCAAATTGCACACCTGTGCAGCCAGCTCGGAGGCAAACGAGCGCGCACTCCACCAATTGTCCACCACGTTGAACCCGGCATACATCAGCTGGTACCAGTCCACCAGCTGCGCAGGCGGCACTCCCTTTATTGCCGGAATGGTCACATTGTTCAGCCATCCGAGCAGGAAGTAGGAGCTGAAGTACGACGCCAGCGAGCTCGGCCCGTCAAGCGCCTGGTAGAACTTCCCAATGAACTTGTTGGGGATTCCCGTCATAACACACTCGTTGCTCTCCCCTACTTCCCCCGCGACCTCTCCTGCAACACATCACCACAGCGCCGCGTGGCGTGGTGTGAGTCATGGACCAATCAGATGTTGCCTCACGCCCTGAATCGAGTGGCGGCGCTGCGCCCGCTGGCCCTCGGTCCCGCACCGGGCGCCCTCCTAGGCAGCATTGTCATGCATTCATAAACCGGCGAGCAGTTGACGAGAACCGCCAACAGGTTTCCCATTGAAACGCATCCAGACCGCTGATTTTAAGGTCCTAGCCAGCCAAAACCTGGACGCGGGGATGGACGCGGGGAGAGGTTTCAAATGGAATTTTACTGCAGGAACGCATTTGGCATCGCCCCTGACACAAAGCCCTATCCCCCTTTCCCTGGCTACTAGTGCACGAGCGCAAGGAAAGTTGTCTCGGCGCTTGTCTGTGCTCATCTGACGCCTACAGGAAAACACCATCCAAATACTCAGTGGTGCACATTTCCTTACAGGTTATAGGTGCTTATGATTACATGGCAATTACTGCACCAATCATATATACCCCCTCCAGGCATATCGAGTTAGTGCATGCTTTTAATGAAAGTCTTTTGGCAGCATGGCACTGTGTAAGTTACCAGACAGCCCCGCCAAAAGGCTTCCAAAGATTCTTGGGATGGGACAGGACAGAACAGCAAAAGGGACAGAGCTGAGGCCTCGACATTCTCGAGGCCATATTTTGTACATGGGAACAGAGCTGAGACCCCGACAGTCTCGAGGCCACTATATACATGGGGACCGTTCTTGAACTGATTTTTTGACCGAGAACAAACCACGCAAATTACACTACATTCCAATCTGCACATTTTGAAGGCGCCGTGGCAGCCCCGTGTTCATGAACCACCCCTAATGCCACTTCAGAACTAAACGCTCTCTCAGCATCGGATGACAAGGGTGTCTGGTGAGCATGCAGGTACAACGACGCTCAAAAAACAACATAGTCAAGAAGCGCGCACACCAAAAGGCGCGAGGCACGCCAAGCAAAGTCAGCCTGACCATCACCCAAAAGGAGGAATAAGCATGTAGAAAGCCGTGGCATGGTGCCTCCCCCTCCCCCCTTCCCCGTTTTTTTATGCAAGTCGTGATACAAACTTGGCGTGATGTACAGGATTCCTAAATGTGGTGCACCTGGGGTCATAAATTCAATGTTTCCATTCCACCTTCTCAGAAGGTGTAAGATCTCAACAATTTCAAGAATAACCTTATATCAATCATGGAAACCTACTAAGCAAATCGATCACCTGCTCCTCGTCGTCCAAGGACAACCACACCTGAATCGCCAAGTACAAATTTTAAAACTCAAGCAGTCACCGGCAGCTGTGATGTGAAGCCAACGTCACACCAAGATCCTGGGCAGGATCCATGCCATATCCATCAGGGGAAGGATCCCATAGGGCGATGCCCCGCCCCCCCTTATCCTGAAAGGTACAAAGGGGCGCATCCCCCCACCCCCACCCCCAACCCCCCGTGGGTACGCACCGGCGGCCAGGTTAGGGTCGCATAAGCCGGGGTCCGGGCAGCACTGCACCACCTGTTGCACCTGGTCTATTCGGAGGCTTTGCGCATGGTCAAACGCTGCGTAGCCCCCCTCCTCACCCCCCAGCAAGATCTTCTCCTGCGAGGCGGTGGCCCCCGCACACTCCGTGCTTGGGTGGTTGCCTGTGTTGAAGAGGGAGGCACTGCCCTGCACAGTGGGCACGACCACGCCCTCGCATACCGGGGCGAGCCCCCGTAGGAACGCCTCCGCCGTCTGCACATCCCTGTTCACCCCCCCTCCCTGTCAGAGATGACATTGCTCCCGTGTAGGGGCGTCAAAAGGGCTCCGGGCAAAGGCAATAGCGCCCCTCCCCGTCAGAGGTGACATTGCTCCCGTGTAGGGGCGGCAAGAGGGCTCCAGGCAAAGGCACAGCGCCTCCCGTCAGAGGTGACATTGCTCCTGGTGCAAAGGGCCCGGCAAGGCAATAGCGCCCCTCCCCGTCAGAGGTGACATTGCTCCCGTGTAAATGGCAAAAGGGCTCCGGGCAAAGGCAATAGCCCTCCCTATCAGAGGTGACATTGCTCCCGTGTAGGGGCGGCAAAGGGCTCCGGGCAAAGGCAATAGCGCCCTCCCCCGCCAGAGGTGACATTGCTCCCGTGTAGGGGCGGCAAGAGGGCTCCGGCAAAGGCAATAGCGCCCTCCCGTCGAGGTGACATTGCTCCCGTGTAGGGGCGGCAAGAGGGCTCCGGCAAAGGCAAAGCGCCCCTCCCCGTTAGGAGGTGACATCGCTCCCGTGTAGGCGGCAAGAGGGCTCCGGGCAAAGGCGATAGCGCCTTCTTGTCAGAGGTGACATTGCTCCCGAGTAGGGGCGGCAAGAGGGCTCCGGGCAAAGGCGATAGCGTCATCCGTTTACACCTCTTCACGAGTGTGTACAGAGTGCCTCGACAAATCGGAGGGGGCGGAAGGTGATGCATGCTCTCCACGTATTTGGCTAAAGCAAGTAGGAGCGCGGGGCCAAGGCATGATGGCCTACCCTCCTCAAGCGTGTGTGTGTTTATCCTCTTGGACCGACTCCTTTGGCACCCCGTAGGCACAGAAGACCGGCCGCACTATGTACCCACGCCGGGGATCAAAGGATTCAACACACACTTCCGGACACTTATCCGGAATCTCCGGAGCTCACTCGTGAAGAATGGACCCCCTAAGCCTTGTTGAGACTACTGAGGCCTGTTGCCCTTGCACCATCGGTACGCTACTGTTGTGCCGCCGAGGCCGATGCAACCATTTCTCTTTTGCTCGGATCCTCATTTGCCAAAAGGCACGCACAACAATACATTTCATTTAATGATTTTGTAAAGTGTTTTTGAATGCATTTTGTGCTTTGACAATGCTTTCCAAATTCAGAGTTTTGATGAAATGTCCAGACTGTCCGTGCAAGTCACCAAAAGGAAAGAGTCTCTGGGTCGGGAGCGGTGGGAAGAGCAAAAGGAACAAAGCTGAACAATCATGTCGGTTCATGGCCTTTGTAACCTCGCTGTTTTGAGTCACGGAGCTACATGCTACATGTGTCACTGTCATCAGGTCTGTTGCAGTCGGAGTCACGAATACTGAAGGTTCTGAAACCACTAAAATTATGTTGCACTCCAATTTCGACATTTCTCTTTTGCTCGGATCCTCATTTGCCATGCAACCAAAGATCAAAATAAGTGAGGCACACAAGTTCTGTTGAAAATTTGTCACCGTGAACGCGTTTATCAAGCAAAGTAGTAGTCCATGTCCACATTCCTCACAACCGTCGGGTCGATGTAATGTTGCACTGCTGAAGATTGCTGAGACCAACCTCCGAAGAAGCACACTTTCTCCATCGTCACACCCACAGCTAGAGCACACGTCGTTGCACCCTTCCGGGTACTGTGCAGAAAAATGACCACCTTTTGGAGGTCTTCAGTCAAGCTCACTGAGAGCTAAGTCAATCCAATCATTAGCAACAGAAGCCTTGTAGTTCTTCGGGTCTTCCGGTAGTAGCCAGTAACCATCCGGCTGTGACCTCGAAGTTCTGCTCCATGCTGCGTCTCGGTGTGCTTCCCGATGTGAGATCAAGTCTCTCAACAGTGGCACCCCACTCCAGGGAATGCACAAGCGCCTGTTCACTAGGTAATGTTGGCGGCCTTTCTCCCGAAGGAGAATCACAGAAAGTGTCTCATCATCACGCCGCACGTGCACACGGGACAAAGATGTACCCGTGTCCGGTCTGCCAAAGGTCACAAAGGCAATGACCACGTAAGTCAGGGCGCGGAGCAAAGTAAGGTCTGCTGAAGACCTCGGCAACAACTTCAGAGCTGCTTCGTGCACTTGTCGTACATGTCTGGCAGGCAGCCAAGTTCTCTGTGTCACAATGTTCTCCTCGTGCACCGCCACCTCCGCTTGGATCGTGGCCATTCCCTTCGCAGCTCGAGTCACAGCACGACCTTTCGCTAGCCCAAATCCTCGTGGTAGTTGTTGATCGCTGAAAGGTAAGGCTATAACGAGGTCGATTTGATGTTCCCGGTCTCCAACAAAGAGGCCAAGTACAACAACACTGTCGCCTCTGTCGCCGGCAACCACTGTCTGTGTTGTCGTACACAGAACTGGACAAATCTCTCCGCTTTCGGGCCGTAGTTACTCGGAGTAGAGTCCAGCAGCGACCGCCGCTGCATCAAAATCGCCAGGTCAGCGAAATCCGACTGGCCCAGCTCATCTCTCCATCGCCCACAGAGTGAACTGACAAAGAAGTTCTGCGTGTCACCACCGCGCTTGTTCTCTTTGTAGTCACCTCCGCGCTCCGTGTTCTGCTCATACACACCTTCACTGAGCAAGATGTTAAACTTCTCCTCCGACAAGTTCAAAGTCTCCTCGTCACCGTCGTCGTTGACCACGTGAGTTGCACCGTCCTCGTTGAAGCTCTTCACCACTCCCGGGAAGAACTTGTCATCGTCCTTCTAGAAGACTTCAAGTCTCGTGCCCGCGGTGACCTTAGGTGTCGATGCAGTCGCTGATGAACACTTCAATTGAGCAGCACAGCAACTCACGGGGAGGCCTGAATGAAGAAAATCACGGCATCCCATTTGGAGGGCCCTAGAAGCTCGGGCCCTCCAAGCCTGCCCGGAGAGAACAGGTCTTTGCGTCTCGGCATGATGACCACCTCGGTCGCCAGCGCCTCCAACTCCCTGAACCGGGATTGACCTGGCAAGTACGGGGCCACCACCGTCGCAGCAGCTCCCTCTTCCCGCAGCTTGTCAGCCACCTCGTCCAGCAGCACCCACGGGGGGTTCACCCAATTGTCCTCCCCCCGCCAGTCGTACGTCAGCGAGTCCACACCTTCGCACCGAGGGTCTCTCCACGCTGCGTAGTACCGGGGTAGTTGCGCGGAGATCTCTGAAGCGCAGCGATCCACCGTGTAGGGGCCCCACTGCTTGTTGGCCCACTCGAACCAATCGCGGTTGAGTCTCCAATCGTCCAAGTCCTCGCAGCGATAAAGGTTGTCGGCCCACACGTTGGCTTCCCTGCGAATGTAACGAGCTTGTAACTCGATGTCGTGCAAGTCGAGGAGCGACCACAGCCTGCGCATCCTCCTCATCAAGTCCAGGTTTCTCGAAGTGAAGTGAGAAAGGGACCACTGTCTGGTTGTCGCAGTAAAGTCGTACTACCTTGCCCTCGAGCTCTCGCAGAAGGGCCTGCACGGTCTCCTCCAGCTCTAGGTGCGTGATGTGCCAGTCTCGCATCTCGTCCGACCAGAAACCTCTCGCTGCGTGCTTGAGGTTGAGCACGCCACCCCACGCCATCATCGGCGAGTCTGTGTGAATCTTCGCTCTCGTCGGAGACCTCCAGATTCTTCGACCGTTCCACTTGCTCATCACACGCAGTCTCGACCACGACTCCAAGTCCGCTCTTGCTGCTCGAGAGGTCTTCACCTTCGCGCCCCAGCTTCGCTTCTCCGCCAACACAAAGTAAAGCTCTCTCAGGTAGAGCCGTTGGCACGGCAAAGTCCACCGAGTGACACAATCCCGTGAAAGCTGCCAGTCTCCTTGCTGGAATCCATCTGCGATTCCTCGCTGCGTCGCACAAAATCACCTTCGCTCTTAGGTGAAGTTTTCGTACACGCTGATCCGTCACATGAAACTGACCGTGTTTCCGATCCACCTCCAGACCAAGGTGCTCGATGACCTGCAACGGTTCCCACTGGCCCTTCTTCTCGTTGCGCTGCAACCCGAGGCGATTTAGCACACGTCGTACTCGTTCTCGTTGTAGCAAACCGTCCTTGAAGGAGTCTGTCAGCACCAGGAAGTCGTCCATGTAAGGTAGCACACGCATTCCGCTGTGACTGTTCGGGTTCCTGCCAGCGCATCCAGATCTGCGTCGTACCGACCATCGTTGTTGTACTGTTGAACCGTCTCGAAGATGTCGTACAGCTCTGCGATCCTCTGCCGCTTGCGGTGAACGCAAAGCTTCCACCATCACGCGCACGAACTTGCAGAACACCCGAGGAGCATCGCTCCATCCGAACAGCACCACTTAGCACTGGAAGAGCTACCCCTGAATGTCGAACTGCATGAACATCTGAAAGTCCCGATGAATTCCCAGTGCGTGAAAGCCGTCCTGCAAGTCGAAGCTGAAGCACCAGTCCTTCGGCTTCGCAAGCCTGCGAAGCTTCTTGAGCGTCTCCATCCTCATCTTACTCTTCAGGCACCACTGGTTCAGCCAACGAAAGTCCACCACCAATCTCCACTTGTTCGTACCCGGTTTCCGCACCAGGAACGCGCGAGAAACGTGAGATCTTTTCGTCGCTCTCGACCATGCACCGTTCGCCAGCAGTCTGTGCTTCTCCTCGTCCAACCGCTGTTGCTGCTGAAGCGAAGCATCCCGCGGGGACACCCCGTGATCGAACGCCGGCGGAGGACCCGCCTTCCACCTCAATTTGCAGCCTTCCGTGATCCACGGCATCACCTCTGAACTGGCGCCCGCCGCACGCCAAGCTCCCCTCCGCTGCCTCACCCGTTGCTGAACGGTGAGGTTGCTCCGACCAACGCCCGGAGAGGGCAGTTGCGCTGGCCGGAGTTGTCCCAAGCACATCAATCATCGGCCGCAAGCTTGCCGCCCCGGCCCCCTTTGTCTTTTCCTCCCAAAGGTTTTTTGTCCTTATCGTGCTTGTCCTTGTCGTGCTTCCTATCATCACGTGTCCTCCAGCGCGAAGATGGTCCAGCTTCCGCGTTCGCCGCCTGCTTCGCGGTTGTGTTCAACATCGCTTTACCACATGACTTTTCGAAGTCGTTCAGCCACTGCTGCAACACCTCATCAGCCACCACATCGTCTGCGGCCTGGTACACGCGATCCTCCACGAATTGAAGCTTGGCACGCAATGCCTCCGAGCCTCCACGGTGCGAAGAGGACGGGTCTAGCTCCAACTGCGCACGGAGCTCCAACATCAACCAACGGTTGCATAGCATCGTGTACACACCCTGGACTGAATTAACGACCTCGTGAAAACGTTGGTGCAAAGACTCCCGTGTCTCGTTCCCGTCCTCAACGTTGTCAAGTGCATCATTACCACCAGCAACAACATCATGCAGGTACGAAAGTGCTGGTCCAAGGACGAGACTTTCGTACGCCATTGAAGAGTTGGACTTCTTGGCCAACGCGTCGTACGTTTTGTTTCCGTGCAGGTCGTACAACTGCAGCATCCTAGACGTTGAAGTCTTTGGTTTGTGAGGAAAAGGATTAACGTCCGCCTCTGGGACGTAAGCAAGCTTCTTGCGTCCTTCTAACAATTGCTCAGATGTTCTCGTCGCGCTGCTGGGGTCCGCTATCCCCGATTTTGCAGCCGCAGCCGCAATGCCTCAAGCGACTCGTTAATTGCAGCTTGACGCATCAGCTGTTCCCGGAACAGACGTTGGTCCTCTGACTGCTGTCGCTGAAGGCCTAGAATTGCCTTTAGCAAGTCCTCCTGACTCGTAGGAAGTTCGGGCGAAGGAAGATCCTGATCGTGAGGAACAAGATTCCTAGGGAGGGGAGGGAAATTTTGCTGTCTAACCCGTCACCCTTCATTGATGAGAACTAGGAGAAAACTAAAAACTACTGAAGTCGCGGAGTTTTTTCTGACTGCTCTCGTTGCTGTCGATCGTGGTCGTACAGCACGGTGGTTAAGTCACAACCTACTGTCTACAGGTGAAACATGTGATTGAAAGTTACAAAATCCGATATGCACTGTGCCTCACAGGGTACAAAATACCATTGAAGTTCCTGTTTGCAAGAGCAAAAGGAACAGAGCTGAACAATCGTGTCGGTTCATGGCCTTTGTTACCTCGCTGTTCTGAGTCACGGAGCTATATGCTGCATGTGTCACTGCCATCAGGTCTACTGGAGCAGGAGTCACGGATTCCGAAAATCTTAAACCACTAAAATTCTGTTGCACTCCATTTTAAACATACCCGCGCTGCCAAAGCTTTGTCTCCACTACGAAGCCTACGCACATGCCCACCTCTCCGCTCCCCGAGCCCCACATGGCCCACTGGATCCCTCCGCGACTGCCCCACCAGAACGCTATTGTGCCTTTGAAGCCCACCCACCTCAAGCCTTGCGCACCCGCCATCAACTTGTGCTTGCCGCCCTCTACTCCCAGCACCACCACTGTGAGACAGAAGCCCCTGCACTACTAATCACCTCACGAGGTTCCTGCAAGCTTGAGCGATGCGCTCCACATTTGAGTCGTAACTGCCACGCTGCGATGTTGTGTGTGTGTGTGTGTGTGTGTGTGTGCTTATCCTTGGACCGACTCCTTTGGCACCCCGTAGCCACGGAAGACCGGCTGCACTATGTACCCACGCCGAGGATCAAAGGATTCAACACACACTTTCGGACACTTATCCGGAATCTCCGGAGCTCACTCGTGAAGAATGAGACCCCCTAAGCCTTGTTGAGACCACTGAGGCCCGCCGCCCTTGCACCATCGGTACGCTACTGTTGTGCCGCCGAAGCCGATTCAACCATAACGCCCGCGCTGCCAAAGTTGTGTCTCCACTACGAAGCCTACGCACATGCCCACCTCTCCGCTCCCCGAGCCCCACATGGCCCACTGGATCCCTC
>LGRX02006312.1:39709-58636 GCA_001247695.2 Cymbomonas tetramitiformis
AGAATGGGACCCCTAAGCCTCGCTGAGCCACCCGAGCCCCTCTGCATCTGCACCAGCAGCGCACTGCCGCCTTGTGCCTGAAGCCGGTTCATCCCTGCCCCCGGAGCTGCGCGAGCCATATCTCCACCACCAAGCCCACGCGCAAGACCACCCCTCTGCTCCCTGAGCCTCGCTGGGCCACCTGAGCCCCTCTGCGGCTGTCCTGCCGGCGCACTGCTGCTGTGTCTCTCGAGCCGGCTCACCCCGCCAATCGAGCCACCCCTCCACCACCAAGCCCACACCCCACATCACCCCGCAGCCGCCTACAGCCTGGTCTCAAGAGAGCTTGCCCAAGCTTGGTTGTGTGTGTGTGTGTGTGGCGGGGGGACGCATGCGCTCCACATAAGTTGGGATTCAAGATTCATTCCAAATTGAATGCACCACTTGAACCCTGAACCCTGAGGAGGCCAAGCAAATATAGTCCTACTGATAAATTTGAGGGCAACGAAATGCGGGCGTGGTGTTGCCAAGACTGCCCGAACCTGTCGGTTGCGCATCCCCGCATGTCACCTTGGTGCCATAGAAGGTGTGGCAGTGCGTGAGGTGGTTCGTCTGCTCCCACAAGGCATGGCTGTAGCTGATTTCGATAAGGTGAGACATTCACTGGGTAGGGATTCTCAAGGGCTCAAGGTCTCAAGCAGCTCAAGCAGTCAAGTAGACTAGTGACACTATAGTGGTGTCACTTGCAACCCAACCGGCCCAGTGACCAGTTCCCCTTTCGCCCACCTCGTGGACCCTTCATTGATGAAGTGGGGCGCCTGAATGTCGCGCGAGAAGGTGACCCCCAAAATTTTCCAAAACCGCCGTATTTTTAATTCTGAAAAATCGGAATTAATTTCCGCCAATATTCATCGAAATTGGCAAAATGTTGTGGGGGTCCATATAGGGGGCATTGAGGGGGGTTATCGATGCCTATCGACTGCCCACTATATAACCCCAAAATTTCGATTTCAAATGTCACTTGGGAGCGACTTCCTGATTTTGAAAAAAATCATCATTCACCCCCCTCAACATAACCCCTTAAAAATGAGCATTTTCGCTTGCCGCGTGCTCAACGCGTCAGGGGTGGTACTGCATGACTCGACCCCCCCCTTGTGAAATTTTACCTTGTAGTCATCATCGGGTATACTCCCTGCATATTCTGATTTGGTGGCAATCACATATAAGCGATGTCCATGTGTGTAGGGGGTGCATTTTCGAAAAGCGTGCTCGAAATCGTCAAAAAGTGCCCCATAATTTATGAGCAGGACTATACTTCACTCCAACTCAATCCCTGGTGGCAGCTGCTAAAGTGAGTTCGGTCACATGCGGCAAAGGCCGGAAACCCCCTCCACGCTCACAGGAAATGATAGGAAATGATAGGAAATTGCATAAAACGATAGGAAATGACAAAAAATGATAGGAAATGACAGGAAATGACATGAAAGGAAATGACAGGAAATGACATGACAGCAAATGACAGGAAATGACAGAATGCACCTCATCAGAACAATGATACGTGGCAGCACGTTATCCTCTTGTGACCCTGCGCTAGTGGTGCGCCATTCCTCTCAATGTTGTCCAGAAACAAACATCTGCAAATGACCCGATCGTGATCTAGACAAGAAAACGGGGGGGGGGAGATCAAAGGTTGCATGGATGCAGAAAGCAAAAGCGGGGCAGTGAAAGGGGGAGGCGGTATACAGATACTATAAAGTTCAACTACAGGAATCCCATCCGATGTAAGCGACAGGAAGTCCGGCCGACCGAACTTGGAAGAGACTATACACTGAAGCCAGGTAAAAGAATTCGATGTTGTTCCGTTGCTGCACCTTTCAACTGCTATAGGGGGGAAGAGGAGGGCATGCACGCACCTGGTAGAGTTATCTGCATACAGGAACACGTTGGAGCAGTTCACATCTTCCCCAGCCTCCCCCCGTGAACCGAGCAGAGCGGCATAGCGAGCCTGAGAGGCGTAGAAGCTCCCCATGGCACGGATGTTGAGCTCCCCATGCGCCGTCAGCAGTTGCCCGGCCATGGTGGGGACCCCCCATGCGGCGGCATCCACGGGCAGCTCCGGCCACACGTGCGAGAACTTCATAAAGGACTCCGAGGAGAGGTCCCCCCCATCCGGCCCGTATGGGGTGCGAATGCCGTGGCGGGAGACGATCACCACTGCCTTCAAATCTACGGCCGCCACTGCTGACTTGGAAGGCATACCTGCGGATGAATCGGACAACAGGACCTCAGAGTGCCTCCCCATGAGCCGGACCTGCCGGCAAATGAGTTGCTGCCATCGTATGTGTAACAGCACAAATAAACTTCGGAGCCAAGCCGCAGGATCAAACCAGCTAAAAATCTCTCCCGATCCACCGGAAATCTCTCTCTCGATCCGTCAGAAATCTCTCTCGATTCGCCGAAAATTTCGGGTGGATCTGACCTCGCGGCTGATACTGGTCTCCCACGCGTTTCAAGGAGGCCATCCGTAGCAGAGGCATGCGCGCCGCGCCGGCATAGGCATTGAGTTTGGCAGCAGATGCACTATCCGCACCGCTTTCAATAAAGCACACATGAGACACCTTTGGGTAGTTGGTTGCCGTGTCGCGACGTGCTAATCTGTACTGGGTTACAGGGCTTGGGGGAAGGCACTTGTGATGCAAATGGAAAAAGATGGCGCCGCAATGTATAAGTCTCCATTCTGTATTAGGAGGTCATGGCCAAAACAATAACAGCTACTGGAGATGGCCAGCAACGGGGGTGGGCCGGCAATGAGGGGGCCTACTCAAACTGGCCCCAAAGAGGAGCCTGCTCGAACTGGCCCGAAATCAGAGAGCTACTCGAACTGGCCTCCAATTGCAGGGGCTACTCAACACGGCCTGCAAGGAGGGGGGCTACTCAACCCGGCCTGCAATGAGGAGGGCTACTCAAACTGGCCCGCAACCATGGGGGCTGCTAGAACTGGCCAACAATGAGGGGGGCCACTCAAACTGGCCTACAATGAGGGTGGCTACTTGAGCTGGCCCGCAATGAGGGGGGCCACTCAAACTGGCCTACAATGAGGGGGGCTACTTGAGCTGGCTGGCAAGGAAGGGGGCTACTTGAGCTGGCGGCTGGCACGAGGGCTGCTTGAGCTGGCCCGCATGAGGGGGGCTGCTTGAGCTGGCCCGCTGATGAGGGGGACTGCTTGAGCTGGCCCGCAATGAGGGGGGCTGCTTGAGCTGGCCCGCAATGAGGGGGGCTGCTTGAGCTGGCCCGCAATGAGGGGCTCACTAGATATGGCCAGCAGTCAACTGGCGGGGGGCTACTGAAGCTGGCCAGCAGTCAACTGGCGGGGGGCTACTGAAGCTGGCCAGCAGTCAACTGGCGGGGGCACTGGCTGGCCAGCAGTCAACTGGGCGGGGGCTACTAAAGCTGACCAGCAGTCAACTGGCGGGGGCTACTGGAAGCTGGCCAGCAGTCAACTGGCGCGGGGCTACTGAAGCTGGCCAGCATTGGGGGAGGGTAGTACAACTGGCCAGCATTGGGGGGTGGTAGTGGAACTGGCCAGCATTGGGGGAGGGTAGTGGATTGGCCAGCATTGGGGGAGGGGAGTACAACTGGCCAGCATTGGGGGAGAGGGTAGTGGAACTGGCTAGCATTGGGGGGAGGGTAGCGGAACTGGCCAGCATTGGGGTCGGGGGGGGCTGCTTGAAGTGGCCGAACAAGCTTGCTAGAGGTGGAACCCGAACTTGGCAGAGCTTACCCGTGGACATAGAGGATGCCTGCTTGAGGGTGTCAGGTGCCGAGCTGGCACTTCGCCCAGCACGTATCCATGCAAGCTCGAGCTTGAATTGCCCAGGGACGTTTGGGTCCTGTCCTGCAGAGACGCCAAGCTGCTGAATCTGTGCCAGCTGCTCCGTAAGAGGCGGACCCTGAATAGGCTGGCCGCGCCACGTGAGCTCGAACTCGCTGAAGGGGATGCTTACTGTCGTCCAGTTCGCAGTGGCAAGGAAGGAGGCAACGTATTGGCCGTTCCGATAGCCGGCGTGACCGCCCTTCGTTGCCACCTGCAAAGCCACCGAGCGGCAGAGCGCATCATACGTTCTGGCAGACCACCGTTTGAAAGTAGGTGACATCATCGAGAGACCTTCCGGCACCAGCGAGCAAGGTACTATACCCCAGCAAGAAAAATTGACAGAAGCTCAAAGTGCTGAAGTGCTGAAGTGCTGAAGGTGGTAGCACCAGTTGGCGCACTCTCACTCTCACTCTCACTCTATCGCTGTATCTCTCAGTGTCGATCTCTCTTTTCAGCAGAGGAAGTAGTGATCGACGAACTCGGCAAAGAAGATGGCGGGTTTAAGGTTCAGCGAAAGGCAGGTTCCGACTGAATGTGCATACTGTTCGTACGATAGCTCATTCGGAGCGCAGCGCGACCTGCTTTTCTGTCGTAGCCGACTCTAGCCGACTCTAGAGTGAGATGCTTTCTGCGGCACGCATATATTGGCTACCTATCCGAAACCTTGGAGTTCTGTTCGTCAACAGTACAGAGGGCAACATTTGGCATACCTGCGCTTGAAATCCGGTGCGGTTGTAAGGAGAAGTAACTGCGGCTCGCACGCGTAACTGCAGCACGTCGAAGCCTGACGCTTCGGGGAAGTCGACGAGACCTTTAGTTCGCGCGATGCAGAAACCCGCAGCGTGCAGGAACGGAACGATCTTGACGTCCCCTTCCCAGACCCCATGGTTGTCCACAGTTGTAAAAGAGGAAGTGCTTTGCCCACCCATGACGGGATCGTTGACAACCTCCCAGTCCAAGACTTTCCCCGTTGCTAAAGCAGTGAAAACAAACACGAATTCGTGAGGACGAAGAATGACTGAAAGTTGAGTTGGATGTGAAGTTATCCGTGCCTTTGTTCCTCGCCGTGTGACAAAAAAGATCCGGCAACAACAGGTGTCTTGCTTGACTGCCCCATTCTTATACGATTTTGTGCTCTTCGGGTTGCACCGTCAGGCTGGGTCGCCACTTGAAAAGTAATCGTTGAGTTAGCAATTGAGGAATCTCGAAGGGAAGGGGGATTCTAGGACGGTTTTGGTATCAATAAGCTTTTAACGGAATTCTTTCCCGAAAATCTGTCCAATCGAAAAACCGCCATAGAGTATCTCTGTGACACTGTTTCCCCATGGCGAGATACTACATCATAGCATTCGATTGGACACCAGAGCTCACCGAAAGATGCTCAGGAATTCACAAAATTTTGAATAGTAAAAACATGACTTCCTAGTACTCGAGAAAAGTATAACTACGAACATGACTCAGATTATCTAGTGAGAACAAGGGTCGATGCCTCTCAGGCTCTTCACTTTAGAGCAATCGAAGTTCGCGTGGGCTCTACCGTTGAACGTGGCGAGTTCGACATACTTGGCAGCTTCTTCCGCACATCGTACAGTATCACAGAAGAGCCCGCAAAAGACTCCGAGGGCACCCAGTAACTTAAGGTGTGTAGAGGCTATAGTACCTCGCGTCATCATGCTGTTGGGAGTGCTTGCAAAAGTAAAGTGCTGTGGACTTGAGGGAGAGTGGGTAAAATTGGGATGTCGGGTGTGCTGCTGTGCTCACCACACCGACACGACAGCTTTTCGGTTTAGGGTTTTGGAGACATACGATAGGCGCAAAAAATGAACTACCAACTGGCATTCAAGTGATGGGGGCCTGATCTCTATTCATTCACATTTGACATTAGACAAAGGCTGGTGTCATCAGTCATGTCATGTCATGTCATGTCATGTCATGTCATGTCATGTCATGTCATTTGTCATGTCATGTCATGTCATGTCATGTCATGTCATGTCATTGTCATGTCATGTCATGTCATGTCATGTCATGTCATGTCATGTCATGTCATGTCATGTCATGTCATGTCATGTCATGTCATGTCATGTCATGTCATGTCATCTCGTTCGTTTGAACTTTCAGTTTCACAGATGAACAGAAAGAGAAAGAGAATTGCAATCGTCAGAATAATAAAACCCGGTTAGGCGGTTACTAATCGTATCGTGCCAGTGCCGTCCGATCGCAAAATGACGTCAAATATTCGGTCGCAGGCCTCATGGAGATCTTTATATCGACTGGCCCCGAGGTTGAGGTTCCAAATCATAAGGAGCAGAGGTTTGCTTTTTGTCAACGTCTTGATCGTTCAATCGGGGTTGCCTCGTGGCGTGTTAACGAAAGGAATTTGGGCAACGACGTTGTGCTTTTGGTGTGAAATTACCTGTAAAATGCGCCATAAGTTGCAAAAGTCATTTCCTTATTACAGTGATACGAGAAGACAGTGCTTCCTGTTCCAATTTTCACAAATGAGCAACAAGGGGGCTACAGCACCCGCTTCGGTCGCGATAGCCAGTTTTCACAAATCTTCAGGGTTACAGCTTACGCGGCGGGGTGTGCAATAGCACTTTTTAAGTGCACACCTGACTCTCTAATCTGGTTACGCGATAATGTTGCACGCACGCGCGAACTCTTTCCCCCCTTTTCACAGACAGGGATACCCCTCATTTGCGTGGTTGTCGCTAAGTGTTGTAATTTTCTTTTCACTCGTGGCCAGCAGCGCTGGCTACACAAACCTAAATTTGCCGTTTTGGTATCGAGAAGAAAGCAGTGTGACGACAACGTTGAACGACGTGTCTTTCTTTGAGCCGTAATGCCCCACCAATTTCATACATTCATAATTTCGGTAGTTTGCAGAATTGGAATGTGGCTCAGCGGATGGCCCACTAGGCCTCCAGCGCAATAGCTGCATACAATACATAGCTACAGTAGCCGCGTGCATCTCGTTACCACATACTTCGAGTGAACACTTGAAATTAGAAATGCCCTTCTGGAAACCTCAACGGGATGAGGACACGGAAACAAGGGGTATCAGCGCTTCCAGCAACTATGCTGACTTTGAGCTCTCCGAGACTTGGGACAAGCATGAGCCCCATTTTCTGCGTCCCAATTCTTGCAGGAATGTAGCGTTCGCAGTGGGGGAAAGGGACACCATTCTTTACACCGACGATGATGGAGTGACATGGACTCCAAGACCGACCGGTCAACCTCAGTCGGGCCTTCACTGGTACAGCGTCAGGTCAGCGCTCCTGAGCTACAACCTGAGCTAGGCCGTTATATGCGGGGCCGCGTCGTCGCTGCGTAACGTGTCCTCGGACTCGGCGCAACACTTTTTCGCTTTTCAAGCCTCGCGGCTGCAATTCAATGCCACTCCAGTGAAGGGTGCGGAGCGAAGAACGTCGCTGAGGCCGCTGTATCACAGCCGACACGAAAGTTCTGTAGCTGATCTTCGACCTCATTTCCTATGCCATCTGGCTACTTATTGTCTAAGTCGTTGAGGTCTTAATAAGAGCTGTAGCCGCTGACCGAAACGCTGCAGTTTTTTTGTTTTTTGTTTTTTTTGCTTCATCTTTAAGTGCCGAGCCTAGCGCTCTTCGAACTTATTCCTTCAGCA
This sequence comes from Cymbomonas tetramitiformis, assembly GCA_001247695.2. Lineage (NCBI taxonomy): Eukaryota > Viridiplantae > Chlorophyta > Pyramimonadophyceae > Pyramimonadales > Pyramimonadaceae > Cymbomonas > Cymbomonas tetramitiformis. The sequence goes on from LGRX02006312.1 coordinate 47,206, forward strand.
AGAATGCGTCCTAAGCAAAACCACTCTTCTGTGTACACCGAAGCAGCCGTGCTTGCAGAGGCACCTATGCGCTCGAGCAACTTTGCACACGCGCCTCAGCTCGTGAGTGGCTGTGCACGTAGATGCGCGGACGAGTCCAGGCAGCTTTGAACGCAGCCCCCCTCGACGCGTGCAAGCAGCTGTGAATGCAGACTCGCACCAAATCGTCGAGCAGTTTAGCGCAGCTGTGCATCATGCCCCCCATGCCCGACGGTTTGCGAGTAGCTTTGCATGCAGGCACACTGGCGTGCGCAAGCAAGTGCGCATGCAGGTGTGCTGGCGCGCGCGTGCAGCTCTGAACGCAGACGCGCCGACGTGTGACACCAGCGAGCAAGCTACGAAAGTAGAAATTCACCGATGCGTCCGAGCAATTTTGCATTTTGAGCAGCTGTACACGCATACTTGCTGACAAGTAAGTGTAGCCAGGCATGCAGGCGTGCTGCCGCTTAAGTGCATCCGTGCATGCAGAGGTGCCGGTGCGTAAGTGCAGCCAGGCATGCAGCCATGCGAACCCGTAAGTGTAGTGCCTGCAGACCCGCAGCGACGCTTGCAAGCGGTGTGGGCCATTGTGCAGGCCGCCACGCCGAAGACATGCAAGTCGCTATGCTTGTGCGCACACTCATGCTTTTGTGCACACTTGGCAGCTTTGAGCAGAGTGCTGACAGACGCGCCCAGCACGTGCGAGCGCCTTTGCGTGCAATCTCTCCCACAGTTGTGTGTGCACTGCTGATGTCATTGGGATGCCTTGCCTCTGAAGCATATCGCGGACTCGAGGGGGCGCAGCTTCGCAGAATACTGCGTTCCAAATCCCGACTGGCGGCCTGGGTTCTACTACTTCTTGTGCTCCATCGATCGTGGTTTCGTCGTCGGCAGCAACGGCAAAATTGCGAGGACCTCCAACCGCGGGGAGTTGTGGGAGATTCAGAATAACTTTGACTTCTCCGAACGAGTCGATCTCGAGGCCGTCATCGCGTACTCAAAGCTGCGGCATGTAGAGGCTGTAACCTCGGAAATTGCTTGGACGGTGGGAGACGGGGGCATCATTCTGAGCACTACGGTAGGCTTTCCTCCATATTGTGGAACCAACGTGGGTGTGGCGTATCCTTGGACCGATTCCTTTGGGACCTTATAGCGCGTGTGTGTGCGCATCCTCGGCGGTTGTCCCTGTGGTGCCATTCTGGCGGGCACTGCCTCTTGGAGAGCTCGGTGGATTCGTCTGCCTTTGCTGCAAGGAGAGGCAGAGGGTGGTGAATGTTTTCGTTTTTAATATGGGGTGTCCGTGCTGTGTGGTGTGACTGCATTCATGGCATAACCATGGACCAACAAGTCCCATCCATCGACCGCGAGCCACTGGGGGGCATGCCAGGAGGGTCCGCTTACTCCGTGACCCTGGGACCAAAACAATTATTGGGCGATGATCGGTCACATCGTATCATCTTTCCATGCTCCTTTGCATCTGGCTTCGGAATATATATGATTTGGTGGTTTCTTGTCACGGCCCCGCCCTGCTCTTGATTCGCTTCTCACATCTTTGGGATGATGGTGGGCTGGCTTTTGTTGGCTGATCTCATGCCATTCAGTGTGTTCTTATCCTCGAACCGATACCTTTGGCACAACGTTACCACAAAAGATTGCATTCTGTACCCACACTGGTGATCAAAGTATTTAGCATACACTCCGGGTCACTTATCAGGATTCTCTTGTGTGTGTGTGTGGCGTATCCCGCTTGGCGTCCATGATATCCGAGTCCACTCTGCCCCAACCCTCGTCCACCAGAGTCCACTTAAGCCGTTGCAGAGTTACAGGAGACTAACATGCAATATCGGATGTTGGGCAATGATTGGCACATACTTGTATCATCTATGCTGCTTTGCATTGGGTTTGAGATGTGTCGAAGTAGGTGGTACCTTGCCACGGCCCCGCCCTGTTCCCTGTTTGTCTGATGTACAGCTGTAAAGTTCTATCAGTCATTGAGTACAGCTGTAAAGTTCCTGAATGCTTCTCACATCCACTGGGAAGATGGTGGGCCGGCTTTTGTTGGCGGACCTCATGCCGTTCAGCGTGTGTGTGTGGCTTATCTTTGGACCGATTCCTTTGGCACATCCATTGACTAGGCCCGCCTGTGCCCACGGGTGCCTCTCCAGATCGAGCCTCGGCGGTGCCCTCTCCTTGAACCCCCGCTATCCGCAGATGCTCCGCCTCCTGCCGCACTCCCTCCATGCTCTGCATGAGCCTCGATGCCATCCTGTCGGCCTCACCTGCCCCACCGGAAGCCTGCCCAGACTGCTCATGCTTCGTTCCCCCAGATTCTTGCGTCCTGCCACCATGTCCATCCTGCGTGGCATAGTCCGTCTCCTCAACCGCGTCCTCCCAAGGTCTGTCCATCAGCGCCAACCTCCCCACCTCACTTCGTCGAGCCGCTTCTCCCCGATCCAGGTCGGGGCCCATGCCTCCTTTCGCATGTCCTCCACCAGCCCGGTGCCACCCACCTCCGGCCGGGCATCCACCCACAGCCCACCTGATAATCAGCGCTGCGACCCCTCGCTCGAGCTCAAAAGAGAGCAACCGGATCCACTTCTCCTTCCATCCCACGGCGCTACCATGTCCCCTTTGTCCCGCCTCTTCGTCCCCGTCCTCGCCTCCATCGCCATCCACCTGCTCTCCTTCTCCCACATTCTCCTCCATGTACGGCCGCCCCGTAAAGCGCCGCTGTATTTTCCGTAGGAATCCATACGCCCCAGGCCCTAGCCCCCTATACACCTCCACTCTGAAAGGTAGAAAGTGTTCTCCTCCCACCTTCCTTGCCGCCGCCCCAAGGGCCATCATGGCCGCTCCCAAGTGTGCATCCGACATGGGCCGCGCTGTGGCCACATTAAACAGCACATGCTGACCTGGCCCCCCCGCATCCAGCACTGTCACGCCCGGGCAATGGTTTGGTGAGTAAGCGAGGTGGCCCGCGAAATCATTGTGCAACGCCGACGCCAATCTGCCTCGCGCATCATCTCTGGCGGCACCTCGCACCTCGTACTTGACACCTCGCAACCAGAACCCCAGCCTTGGTTGGGCACAGAAGCGAAGAGAAACCCTTGGGCCTGCGCGTACCTGAGCGTCCGAGCCCGAGAAGATGGGCAAAATGGCACACAACTCCTCCACCTTCTACAGCATCCCCGCGCTGACCGCCTCCGCCTTCCCCACCGGCACTCCCAAGACATCGATGAAGTCCAGCTCCCCCCGCGCGCCCGGCATCCCATCTGCGAAGCTCCCGCGAAGCACTCCTGCAGGCGAGAAAGCCGCCGACTTCCCTGGCTGAATATCCAGGCCAATCGCTGCTGCCTCCTCTATATAAGTACCATATGTGAGCGCCGCCACAATCGGAGGACCCATAAAGAAAGCGCCATCCAAGTAGGGAGAGATAACCACTCCAGGATGTCTCTCCTGAACCCACTCCAGCATCGTCTGCAGTGGGGCAGCCAGGTAAAGCGGCCCCAGGGAGTCCCCCTGTTGCGTGCCCTCCTTTGACTTGACAAATCGCATCACCGAGCCATCAACGCCCCCCAGCCGAAACCCAAGGTTCGCCTCAACCCCGTAACAAAGGTCCGTCCATGCCCACAGCTCTGGGAAGTTCCGCTCAATAGCCTCAAACACCACCAAACGGTGAACTGCATTGAAGGCATTCATGGCATCCGTCTTGACGTAGATCCACTCCGGTGCCGGTCCAGGGCTGCCTGAACAGTGTGGACCCCCAGGTTTGCCTCTCCTTTTACCGCCACCCCGCTCTGGGCTGCCCGCAGTCCGCCACTCTCATCATTATGCCGCCGTCCACAAACTCGACCCCTGAAGGCCTTCGCACGCTGCCTGCAGATGACCTTCGCCACGAGCTTCCGCAGGGCCTCCCCGCATGCAATGGGCCGGACGTTGACGCCGAGGTCGCCCTTCAGCAAAGCCATCCACCAACCGCGCGCCTGCTGCTAACCATTCCTGCACTCCTACAGGGGCTCGGCCTGCCGCCAGATGGTCGCACACCTCCAGCAGTCTATCTCACCCACCAGAGACATGGACCGCCCACATATGCTCCCAGCGCCACTGAGAGCTGCCTGGTCCCGAGGCTTGCGGCACGCTCCGCATGTCATTATCGAACGCCTTCTCATCCAGCTCGAGCGCATGCTTCTGAAGCTCCCGTCGGCGATCCCCTCCAATACCCTGCTTCCTACCCGTCCCTGCCGGGTGCAATCGCTCCAGCTTCCGCAGCGTCTCTTCCGTTGCCGGTGCCAGCTTGGCCAATTCCAGCCGTTTCGCTGCCTCCCCCAGCTGCCCTGCCTTCACCAACCGAACTGCATCTCGGAGCACCTTCCTCATCCGCCTCGGCCACAGCGCGTCGATCTCCCGGCGCATACAGCCCCTCCCACTCACCACGCAGGAAGCGGGTGCACCTCTCCTTAATGACTTGGGCCACACCCTTTGTCGACCCTGTCTGGACCGACTGAAGAACCAGGCACGGGAGTAAAGAGAACAGCTTGTAAGCCTCGACGTCCTCCGTGTGCACCCGCATCCTCCCAAGTGCGACCAGTACACACTCGGTGAACAGTCCCCACAACTTCTTCGGCACCATCAGGGAAGGAAAGTCGCTGATAGCGCACCCACCCGCACGCTATCCTCGCAGCCATGCCCACCCCGCCTCTCCCAGCCCCTCCGGGTCCCCCATCAACCCCCCTCACTCCGAGCTGCCCCTGCGCCTGCCCCTCAGCCCGCCGATCGCCCTTGTTCCCACCGCCGCCTCCCTCCTGAGCGGTGCACAGCGCTGAGCATAGGCAGCCTCACAAGCCCCCACCTCAATCCCGGGGTTGGCGCAGGCCCGACTCCGCAAGGATGAGCCCACAGCCCTGCTCAGGGCGCTGCGATAGCCCCGCCGCTGACAGCGAAAGCCCCGATGCATCGGGATGGCCTCGCTGGAAGTGCTCCGCCAGGGCTTGTCTGCTCCTCAGAGCCCCCACCAAGCACCCGGGAAGCGAGCTCACCACCGTCCCCGCCTTCTCTCCCGCTCTCTGCCGCCCGCTACCTCCCCCAGGCTGCACCAACCCACTAGCCCCCCCTGAGGCACCCCTCAGCGGTCTCATTGGCTTTCCATCCCCCCCCACATTCGCTGCAGTCGCCCCGCGCCTCGCTCCTACAATATGTTCACTACCAGGTGCCAGTACCTCTTATTCTAGCTGTAGTATCCTAAATGGCCGTACATGCCATACTCGTCATACCCGGGCGACGCGCGCAAGGCTGACCTGCAATTTGTGATGCAGGACGGGGGCCACATGTGGCGGGTGCAAGACAGTGGCACCGTGAAGGACCTCTACAAGTCGCACTTTGAGTCCAACACGACCGGCTGGGTTGTCGGTTCCCGCGGGTTGCTCCTCAAGACGACTAACGCCGGCGCCACGTGGGTGCTCCAGATTTCACCGAGCCTGAGCAGGCAGCAGGTGAGCTCCAATACAAGAGATTAAAACAATCAACTTGTTCCTCTTTCACCTGTGGGTGGATCTTTCGTTGCTGTCAGTGACTTTGAATCGATCGAAGTCGGACTCGTTGTGGGCGCGGAGCATGCGGCGCACAAGTGCTTGTGACGAGTCATCAGGGCCGTTGTACGTTGCTGTAGCCCTGGGGAGGCGAGGAAGCCCCGAAAATCGCAGCTCGTCATCCTCGACTTGGGGCAACGCATGCCTCAAGGTGACATCCACCGCTACGCACCAGCCTGTGAGTGGTGTGTTGGACGGTGGCACACAGAATTTCTATGAAATCAAAATGTATCAGGACCTCGAGCACAGTGAGCCAGTTGCCTTCATCGGCTCGGATGATGGGTTAATCCTGTACACCGTGAACCGTAGTGTCGGGGTTGGGGAGAACGCAACTTGGGAGCGGACATGGGCGAACGCGACGTGCGGGAGTGCGGCCATCTACGGGATTGCCTTCCATCAGGAAGCAGAAGCGCTGCATCCGCATCGCCCTTTGCTTGGTAGGGGTTACGCCATTGGTCCGGGCGGAAGTATATGCGAGACAGACGACAAGGGCCAATCGTGGGAGCACCAGGTGAGGTGCAAGAGATTTTGAAGCATCTTGGGCCATTTTAAGCCATGAATGTTTGAGCTCCGCGAATACGATCGGGCTCGGCTTCTCATGTGTACGCCGCAGACCATTTGTGCCCTGTACCAGGTGCATCCACCGATCCTTGTATGAAAAGCACCGCCTCCCGACATGCCCGTCCGCAGGAGCTGACATCCCTGACAGACTTATTCGCCATCGATATTTACGACGACGGACCCTTCAACCCCATCATGGTCGGAGCCTACGGAGAAATTTACAGCTACAATGGCCCACCTCCTCCACCACCTTCGCCGTTCCCACCGCCTCCTTCGCCGGGCCCACCCCCTAGCTCGCCTCCTGCTCCACCACCTCCCTCACCTCCGCCTCCTCCTCCTCCCCCTCCCTCCCCTCCTCCCCCCTCGCCCCCGCCCCCCCACCTCCCCCCAGCCCCCACCCACCTCACCCCCGCCCCCGCCACCCCTTGTCCACCTCCGGCGTCGCCAAGTCCACCCCCTCCACCACCTCCGCCTCCTCCAAAATCCATCTGGGTTTAGACTTTGATGGTGTGGACGACTATCTCGTAGCGCCGACTATCGCAGGGATCCACGCCACCTCGGTATGGCTCTTCAAGAGTTCCACGCAGGTCGAGCACACGCACTACATCTTTGACGCGCGTTATGGAGATGCCGAAACATACTTTTCCAGCAGGTGATCGCGCCTTGTAACCCACACAACAGTGTGTCAAGTCCACCAGGGCGAGGTGAAAAGTGTCAGAGAGCTGCAGAAGAGCCCGTCGATGCGCCTCGTCAACCCAAATTCCCGCCCAAGGGATCCCCTTCATTCGAGAGCAGCCGAGCGTCTGGGTTGATTCGCCTGATGATGCTGTCCATTGGGAGATCCTGGATTGCCTGCGCACCCGGCACTCCCCATGTTGGATGTCCACAGCATTCGGAGTAGGCCGACAGCAAGGATCCCCATGCCCTCCGTTGATCATAGGCGGTGAGGGCCGGTCGGAACAGCGCCATCGGGCAGAATCTGGAGCACATGTACGTGAACGGCATCCAGCTGGGAGTCAAATGGACGGAAGTTCCCAGCGACAGTTGGGCGCACCTGCACTTTGAGATGAAGGTTCCTGTGACCGACAACGTCAACTATATGTCACGCGTGTCGGACGGCGACGAGGAGGGCAGCAAGTTCTGCCTCAAGGTGCGGCCGGCTCGCGGCCTTTGGGGGCAAGCGGACCCCTGTGACAGATTTCGACTTGGTGTGACTGCGACACGGCGTAATTGCAGCGCGTTGCGGGCGGTGGTCAGACTAGGGAACTCCCAATGGCGCTGCGTCATGAGTGAGATTGGCCCATCCTGGAAGTAACGGTCACTCGGAGAGGGTGCAAACCACGCTACACTCAAATTACGCCACTCGTTTCCATTCACACGATTGTTCTGCCAATAGTATGCCACTCGGTTGAGAGTAATAGATGTGGCCAAACATCGGCGCACATCGCGTGCATCGGACGTATGGCTCTTAAAGGGATGCCTGGCTCGTGATTGGTCGCCAGGGTAAGCTGGCTGAAGTCTACATGTGGACCCGACAGCTGGATGCCTATGAGGTCAGGCGCATAGGGACAACGGGTTTTACCATTGCCGCACCGGATGAGATTCTCCTCGCGTATTACCCCTTGGAGGAAGGCGAAGGCATCCTGCTGTACGACTTTTTCCAAAAGCACGAGGAAATGGATGTCGTCAATGAGCCCTCTTGGCTGTCCGAAGATGTGAGCATATTTGGCATCGGCTGGCAGCCGTATTCCCTCTTCCGGCCGCCTCTTCCGCCTCCACCTTTCCCCCCTCCACCGCCTCCTCCACCTGGCCTCCCCATTTCTCCGCCTCCCAGCCCGCTCCCACCGCCGTATCCATGCGCGCCGGAAGATGCCGCATACGCGAATACTACGGTTGGAGCTAATGCCACCAACTCTAGCAACTACCCTTATCATCCGTGTGCCCGTCCCCCATCACCTCCGTGCCCATGTGCCATTACCAGCTAACTGGACCGGCGGGGTTTACACCCTTGTGAGTTCCCCCTCTCCTCCACCTTTGCCACTCCTGCCGCCGCCACCCCTTTTCCCATTGCCCCCACCACCACCCCCAACGCTCTCCTCCCCCCCGCATCCAAGTCCTACTCCTTCCCGCCGGTGCCATACACTCCTCCACCTTCTCCATTGCCGCCCCCTTTCCGCCTCCCCCAAGGCCATCTCCACCCCCGCCTCGTCCCCCTCCTCCGAGACCTCCCAGGCCATCTCCTCCACCTCCATCTCCAAATCCCCCCCCTTCGGTCGTGATCCAAAGCGATGACTCAAGCAGTGACTCGGTATTCGATCAGCTGTGGTTCGTCCTGGTGTTAATGCTGGTCGGTTTTCTGTTCATCGGCAGCGCGGGTGCATATATGTACCGCATGTCTACCATCGATGACCTTGCCGACTCTGTGCAGAGCTCTACAGAGCTGAACAAGCCCAAACGTGGCGCTCGTGAGAGCATGCAGCCAGGTGCCCGCGCGATCCCTTGTCATGGCCTTGCCACTGAGCCGATAAGTCCGAACTCGAGGGGGTGGGCACACCATACAATATACACCATGAACTATATTGCATGCTATGGCAGCTACACACGTGCATATTTTCTGATAATTGCTTTTTTTGTGTGTATCTTATCCTTGTGCCAATTTCTTTCACGACGGGCATCCTCGCAACCAGACTGCTGTGGGAATCCTGTACAGCTCCCTTGTTGAGCGCCCCTTCTGCCTATTCTGTGGATGTCCCGCCTCCACCATTTCCCCAGCGTCCTCTCCATGATCCAGCTGCTGTGTCGGAGAGGCCTCCTCCACACCCAGCATCCTCCACACCACAAGTTCTCACGAAGTGACAAGCCATCCACGATATCTTGCTTTTACCCAGTACCAACCTTGAACCCAACCCCGTACACGCCATTCTTGTGGAGCATGAGAAGTTAATCTCAGACTTCAACCAAATCAAAGATAGAATTTTATGATATCGGTTTGCTCATTTGAACTCGGCATCACTGAAGTCGTGCGCATTGCTGACAGAGCACAGTCGAGTCAAGAATGTGAGCGAGTTTGCTTCACAACTAGTAGTAGATCTTCCCCAATAAATCAAATTTCTTCTCGATCGTCTTGCCATGTCAACGTTGAAGTGAGAATCAGAGTTGAGTTGGCAAAACCATTTCTATATCATTATAGCTGACCTCGAATGAGAGAGATCAGTAACCCTCCATGTTTTGAAGGCTATCTTTTTTCTTCTATCGGCATTGGCCTGTTTCATGAGGATATACGTAGCTGACTGATTCAGCGATGCACAGGTCAACAAGAGTATACAACTCTGGGCGCTGAGCGAGATCTTAGCGCACCAGAGGAAGACCCAAGCGGCGTCGACAACATACGTCCATTGAAGGTACAGTCTTCTGCACACAAGTACATCAGACCGGAGACTCCACCAGCATTTGACAGTGCAAAGGTTCACCCGGTGGACTATAAGGAATGATGCCATCCATGCCGTATGGGAAGTCGAGTTGGCGCACGGGGAGATCCGTGCCCCCTTTTTGTGACTTTGTGGGCGAAATCTAGCGTGATGAAAGGAGTTGCGAAATCGTTGTGATAAAGGGGTAGGTTCCCGGAATACCACAACTGGTCGGTAGATGCTACGAAATTCTCGGAAAGCTGATTTGATGCTTGCAAAATACTAGGAAACTTGCACTTCGTGCCGAAGATTTCCTCTCAAACAATTCGTCAATTTGAGCTTTGAAGTCCGGTGGTTGGCAACCCGTCATGTAATACAAGAAAAGAGACCCTTGTTTGGGGTGTGGGGTTTATATTTTATATTTTATATTTTTGCATCGCACGATCCAAGGGGCGTCTCAGACCAAACAGACATTTGGGACCGTCACAAATAAAAATAATTACTCTTTTCAACGCTCCAGATCTTCCCCGAAACTATATGCCATGCCACTTTGATTTTCATGTTTTGTCAACCGAGGTTCATTCATGTTGATTTCGATTATTTGAGCTCTGACGACGCGACGTGTCGAGGCGAGGGAGCGATCGTTACGATTACTCAGAACAAAGCGTCCGATCGCTTTTTCGATTTTGGAATTGAAGCGTCGATGTTGGAATATGCAATATCACGATAGGATAGTGAGACAGTGAAGTCACTATGCCTATCCGTATCGTATGTGGTGAACTCGATTCTTCGTTTCCCAAGACATGTTTCTCACTCTCTCGCTAAATGGTCTCCTGACTGTTCGTTCCCTACTGTTGCCAAAGTCCGTTTGAATTTCGGAAGCTGTTCGTCGTTTGTCAATGACATAATTACTAGTAAGTGTTATCAATTTCAAATATCTGGGAACGACTATGCTAGCCGATGCTCGCCTCAAAGCTAAAGGCAACATAATCTCGTCCCGTATCGCTCTCATCCCGACTCTTCTTAAAAGAAAACATCAGTGCCTCAAATCGCTTTTACCTTGACGGCGTGCTACCTACTTGACAGGCTGCATCCTCATCCTACCGGAAGTTATTCCCGACTTGCGAAAACCCTAATTGACTTGAAAAATCAGGAAGGGGCTTCTATCCTGATACCATCTTTACGCGGGTATGCCTCCGAGGAAAAAGCTGAAACCACTGGAGTGGCAAAACCCTGTTCTTAGCTTCTTTCGTGTTTGCACGTGCTACACTTGCACGTGCTACACTTGCCTTACATTGTTTCGGTTACGTTTCGTGAGCCCGAACAACCAGTTAGGAATCCTCTGCCGGAAGGCAACCCATCCTTCTTGCTTTCTGCCACCCAGCCGCTAAAACCACCGAACCAGCCCAACCACAACTTCGCTGATCCAGACATCTTAGTTCAGCATAGTCACAAACGCATTATCCAGCCATGGTCAAGGAAAAATACAAAGTCAAAGCCTGGGGATGTCTCGACGCAAGCCAATACGCTGGACTCCGCTCGTTTTGCGAGGAACAGCGCGAAGCCACCAACCCAAGAAGGTACGGACGCCTGCCTTCGCTGACTTTACGTAGATTTGGTTTCCTTCCTGAACCCCGATGCTAACCGACCTTTCGTGTTCCATGGCGGGTTACCACGCAGGATGGCACCCCCAATCCTTGTATGGTGGTGGCCGAGTTCGCACGTGTGACATCAACATACTTGATCCCAGCCCAACCCCCGCTCGCAAACAATTACCCGCGAGGTAACGGGCACGGATTGGGACAAGCTCTTCGACTTATTCCTTCAGGTGCGCCTGCGAAACGCCTTTGTTTTACCCAC
>LGRX02006313.1:0-56598 GCA_001247695.2 Cymbomonas tetramitiformis
AGATGTCGGGTTGCATGCCACAGGGGCCAGGTTGCATGCGACAGAGGACAGGTTGCATGCTACAAAGGCCAGGTTGCATGCTACAGATGTCTGGTTGCATGCCACAGAGGCCAGGTTGCATGCAACAGAGACCAGGTTGCATGCTACATATGCCAGGTTGCATGCTGGTGACGGGTGGTTGCATGCTGCAAGGGCCTTGTTGCATGCCGGTCACAGTTGTATGAAGAAATAATTGATGGCAAGGCAGATTTCAGGAGAAGATCTGCAATGACAATAATTATATTGAGGATCTGGTGGATTCCAGAAAGATCTGCAATGGCAATATCGTGATCTGCCTGATGATTGGTGGAGGAGTACCAGAATCAGGCATATATGTGCACATGATTGGTCGATGGCAGATGTCAATACAGGAATCCTGCTAGTGATTGTTAGAGAGCAACATGTTGAAAGGGAAGCTTGGAAAAGTGGACCTTAGTTAGTGTTGATCAAGAGAAGGAATTAAGGACAAGTTTTACATGTTAGTGTTAGGCTGTATGCCAAGACTGATATAAGGATATAGATGTATTAGGTTTGAGACCAGACATTATATCGGAAAAGTGACTGTAATTCTAGGCTAGAAGCCAGAGTATGTCATGAAATAAAACAGTGGAATATAAGACTGTGAAGTTAATATTACACACCAAAAACAGCAGAAAACATAAAAAGAAAAGAAAGAAGATAAAAGAAAAGAAAGGAAAATAAAGAGATAAAGATGTATAAGTTATCAGGATTGTGTGCCTGGTACATGCCAGTTTATTGTTTAATGGATGAATATTGGGAAATGAAAACATAGCATTTTGTTTTGTAATTTTATTACCGTGTCCTAATGTATACGATTTGAAACCTGACATAGGGTCCACATTAGAAACTCTTGCCGGTGGTCGCAAATCTTGTATTGTTTTACATGGAACAATCATCATCGAAGAACTTCGAAAGCCTGAAGTTAACATCATATTTGGTAATTTAACATCGACTTTTCCTAATGGTTTATTTCCTAAGTTTGAAGCAAAAATTTGTCCCGCTTGTTCAGCCATAATTATATATAATTACAATTAAATTAGTTTTTATACAACCACTTCAATCATTCTTCCCATACCTATACGAATGATACTTGTACATTGTGCAATAATAAATGTTTCGTTATTCGTCAAAGGTGTTTGAAGTGGGTCTGCGGTCGATGATTTTTGAGTTTGAAGAAAGAATGAAGAATTCAAACCCCGGGTATCTATTCCACTACAATTACGAGGTCCCATACCTGGCATAGGCATATTTAATCGAAGCATAGCAGTCCAATAAAAATTGTACCAATTTTCTAAAGAATTAACTTTACAACCTGAATCGTCGGAATAATTATCAGCTTTACCAATAGTGACCAAGTTAAAAGCATCGAGAGCGGTGGCACGATAATTTGGATAATAAATTGAGTTGACATTATATTGCCAAGATTGAATGTCTCCGGAATAAAATCTAAAATAACTTGGAACGAAAGTAGCACCTATTTTGTTATCAATTTTATGCAAACCTTCATTAACAGAACTGTAATTTGAAGGCCTTTGAACAGCGTATAACATATCCAAAGATTGTGCCGACAAAGAGAATCGATTCGATTTAGTCATTTCCGTTTGAGTATCTTGAAAGGTAAAATAATTAGTGAAAGGCATCTCAATATATGAATCTTCTTTTAGTTTTCTTTCGACAGCACTATCGTAAACACCATTTGAAAATGTAATTGTTTCAATTGTAAAATGCAAATCAGTCAATTTCCATGTCGCTTTTGCAGCAAGTTCGGCAGCCGCGGTTCCATTAAATCCATTTCCGGCTCCTAAGGACTTTTGATACGCTCCAAGAACTTCCGGACCATGCATAAAAAAACGAATTTGAATACTAGGAAGTAACGCAGTATCTAGGTAGTCAGGTGAAGATTCCCCTATAAATTGTAGGAAATTATTCAAAATATATGGTCTTTCTTCTTGATAATAACTATCGGTATTAACATTTATTTCTTGATTTTTCAAAACTCTTTGATAAGATACTTCTTTATTCAACGTTGTTTTAAGATTGTCCAAAACCGTTGATACCGTTGAATATTGACTCATACCACTCGAAATAGCAATACCACCGCTGTAAATTTCTACACGAGAAATCAATTTTTCGATTCCATTTGGCAAAGTTGTGATAACTGAATCAGGTTGGGTTGCGGCGTCCGTACAAGCTATGGCAGGATTGTTAGCACGACCTTTACAATGCATACTTAAACTTTTCAGATTACACAAAACATTAACTGGAAGATTCAAAGTTATAACACCGTAAGGATTTACTTCGGTCAAGTTTGTCGTTTCAAGACGAAAATACTGAGTACTATATCCACTTAGTTTTTGAAGTCCAAATGCAAGACTATACGGTAAAGACATTTTTCTATAATATATATAGTATAATTTTAATTCACATATTCTTTTAATTTTAAAGATAATGCATAATTTATAGATTGTTCATTTCCATTTCGGGAAACGGCTGTAGGAATTAGTCTGGATTTATTATCTGTAATTGAAATTCTTAATTGAGAAAATTGAGAAGCTTGCACATCGATAGAAAAGTTTTCATCATAATCTAAATAAGTAATAAATTGATTAGTTAAATCTGACGGTAACAATATTTTCCCTAAAATGTCACTACTAATGATTTGATTTTCTTTAAAATTATTAGAAAGATTTGTGCTTTGTAAATTATTTGTGGGCAACGTAGTAATTCTTAAATAAATAGCATCGTTTGTTTGTAAATTACCGGGGAATTTGGAAATAAATACTTCATCTACGGTTCCGATATCGAACAAATCTTCAATCTGTGAAATGTTTGTAAGACCAGCAACTGATTTGTTTGTTTTTCCTCCAACTACTTGGTCAACATCGTTATACTTTCCTGGTGAATTAAAGATATCATTCAATGCATCATCTAATGGACTGCCAGGCACTGCTTGGAAATCATTAGTTATTGAAAATGCAACAAATTTAATATTGGGAGCAGGTTTACTAAGTGTAATAGTGAAATGTCCAGAAATTGCATCGTAAGTAACATCAACGCTATCCGCAGGTTTTGCAAACCCAAAGTTGTCGACAAGAACATCTAAAATAATCGTTTCTAAAATAGTTTTAATATCATCTAAATCTGTATAATTTCCATCAGGTATTCGACATTCATACAAATAATCAGAAGTCGTATTAGCTATATAGAAAATTCCGTTATATTCATTGATGGTATACCAAGTCTTTGCAGCCGAAAAACTGTTTACAATTATCTTCAATTTGTTTGTATTTTTATAGTTTGTTAATTGTGTTGGTATATTGATATTGATAATTCTGGAATCACCAAACGATGAAAGGTCTTCACTTGATAAATAAAGTGTACGTTCAGATATTGCACTCATGACTATCTCTATTTATAATATCAATATAGTTTTTATTCATTTCAATATCTTCCTTTGAATCTCTATTCAATGGTAAAGGTAATTCAATGTTTCCATTATACATATCGTCATATAGTTTTGGTCTTTTGATATAATCATCAACAATCAATTCAATATGAAATGTGGATAAATCAGGGTACAAAATCTGAGCATTTTTGATTAAGTGTTCACGTTCCATAATTTACCAAAAGATTATTATTTTCATCTTTAATCATATTTTCATTGATGGATGTATACTTATTTGATTGTGATTTATCTATACTTCTATCAAATGATGTCATTCTTTGAGGACCTTTGTTTGATATATAATCAGCCAATAATCTTGCTTCTAAGGGTGCGTCGTCATGCAAGTAATTTTTGTCGATATCGAAATTTACTCCTAACGGTCCTAATGGATTCAAATCTTCTGAAATTCGATTGTTAAATTCATCACTTCCAACATTTTTTGATGAAAGATTTCTTGCGTCATTCAAAGCATTTCCGAACATCAACACATCGAGTCCGGTCCCTATAGTATTAAATGTAGATTTCAATAAATTTACCTTATTAACTTTGTTATTCTTTGGCATTTGAAAGAATTGTTTGAGATTATGCGGCGAAGTACGATAAAAGTCTTTTCAAAATAAAAGAGTCTTTTAAGAAATGTACAATAAATTCATACGTAGGTTTTTTCTGCTTTTTTGTCCCCCTGAAAAAACCGAAGAAATTACGGGTTTGGAGAATGAGGAGTCAATTTCAAGAAAAATCTAATAACATCGGTTGAAAAATTTTCAACTAACGAAGAAATTCTAAGCTCCAAACCATTCTCTCCAAGTAAATTTGAAGATGCAACTAATGTACTTCTCCTCTCTTCGCTAGTAAAGAAACCTAAACCTTCACAAATCAAAACATAGTTGTCTACAATGTTATTATTCACATCTGAATCAGCGTGTTGAATTTTGAAATTAGCTTGTTGAGTACCTGTTTCATTACCTGCTAGCTGAAATATACACATTACACCAAAAAAGTATTTGAAGGAAATTCCAATATTCGAATACCTTGACCAGCTTTAGGCTGTATTCTCGGAAAATTTGACAAATTGAGATTTTCGTATTGTAAAGTTTTTGTTGTTAACTTATTGCATTCTATATCATTACATTCTACACATTATTGTAAATTTTGTAAGTTATTTCTTCATCGTCTGTTTTATCTTTGTAATGCATAATAATGCAAGATTTAGCAAAACATTGTTCATCCTTAATTGTAATGCAACTTTTCTATATATTTCTTATTACTAAATTGTAACGTACACATGGCACCCAGGGGGGGGTCGAAATGACCATCTAGGGGTTTGGGTTTTATTCGGAGAATTATCCAATGTATGCCAACAATGCTAATAGCAATATTACCTATTTCGATGTTGCCAAAAACGATGGTGACGTCCATTTTGGCTCATGCGAATGCATTTGTTGTGCAGCAGACAGAAAAGTGAGGGGGGTGTAGGACGTATGACTTAGGGTTTGAGCGTGTTGGCAACCTGCACTTGTTGGAAGTGTGAATATTGGTGCTATGTGAGTGCTAACGTTATTATATATGTACATACAAAAGTTGTAGGTGTGACAAATAGTCTTAGGAGTGTTGAAACCTCAAATTGGTTCACAAGATACGTTATTCGCGAAAACGCGCCAAGAATGAAAATGATAATAATAATACCAACAAGGTAACCTATCCAAGCCTAGTTCTACAACAAGAGTGCATATAATACAACTAGTTTCTATGCTTTTTGAGCTCTCAAACATACGGCAGCCTCACACAACTGGATGCCGATGATCCCAACCATTTTCAGGCATACAGTGAACAGCAGCAACCCATGCAACGGATGCTCGGACCTTTCCTATGCACTTGATAGTGCCTCCCTCAAACACAAAGGGAACGCCACACAAAATACACAGGCTATGTGCGTGACTATCTATCTATTTAATAAGTGCTTCAACGGGGCATCTCGGTGCTGTTGGCTGTGGAATCGACGGCGCGTACGGTCGCCGTCGGTTCTGGCTACCCCCCCACCCCCCAGGAACTGTTGGGAATTAAACCCAAGCTGAGCGGGGTGAGCCCCAATACTCAGACTACAGTCCCGAAAAATATCACTCTGTTTTGGCACACCGTTCCAAGCGCATCGTTCCCTCACTGCGTGTTGAATCGCAGTCAGGGTTGTATCTTGTTTCCCTATCAAAAGTGCAGCAAACGGGATGGTGTGTTCCCTTCTATTATGTAATACTAGACGGTCTCAAATCCTTCCGCAAAAGGGGAATAGTTTCCTGTTCAGCAGCGAAACTTGTATCCACACCCCCCCCTCCCGGGACTGTTGGGAATTAAACCCAGGCTGAGTGGCGTTCGCCCAATACTCAGACTGTAGCCCCAAAAATTCCACTCATCCCAGCAGGAGTATGGTGCCAAGATATGCACCCGCAAGTAGGCCTGTGCCTTAGGCAAACTAAACTAAGGTAAAGAGATGAGGCTTGCAGGCTGCACTGAGCCTGCTGCAGTCTCATTACTATTTTCTCGGCGCTGCCGCGCTCAACAATTCTGACCTCCGGAAAACGAATAATAACAGGTTTCGTTAACTGAAAAAAAAAGCTGCTCTTCAGTTCGAAACAGTCCGCGAAAAAATATACCTTTGGTATACCTTTTCGGGAGTTTTTTTTAACTCTGCAAGCGGATCTGCACACAACAAAACACGCCAGAGTTAGAGGGGGGAGCAGGGGCGATTAGACCCGAGGACGCACAAGTCCCGCCAGAGAATCACTCTCTGGACGCGCTGCTCCCTTTAAGTAAAAAGATAAAAACCTTCCTGTGAGGCAAAAAAAGGCTGTGACCAAGTGTGAGCACATGCGATGCAGCACAGAGTGCACCGCAGCAGCTCCAGCCTGCGGGCGGAATTTTAGGACTTAAGCGGTGGCCCTCGTGTCAGCAACGAACGCGTCAAACTCCTATTAACTCAAGCCCGAACTTAAAATTCGTGAACACCAAAAGTTTTTTAAAAGGGGTAACCTACAATCTCAGCAAAACATTTGACCACTCTATGTTTCCAATTCTTAGATTTCTCCTAGTTTCACACAGCTGGGCAGTACGCAAATAGCTCATACCTGCGCGTTAGTCCACCTTATACGCGTTCTTACAGGGTGCTGCTAGGTCGTGAGCGAATGTCCAGACCAGAAAATGTTTTTTGAAACACTTGAAAACAAATATTTGGATGCCCGCCGCCTCCACTTGCCACGTCGGACCGCTCCGCGTGCGGAGACCGCCGCACTGTCCGGTTCCATTTTTCGCGCGAACAAACAATCGTTTTTGGCATAAAGAACCGATTCCTAGATGGTCATTTACCGACTGTCATGGGTGCCATGTGTATTCTTTAGGTGGTTTTTGTTACATTCAACCTTTCCAAAAATTTGTTTTGAATTTCCATATATTTTTCAAAGTCTTTAGGAGTTTCCTTGATTTTATTGGAGAATATTTCAACAATTTTTACTTTATCTATACCATGCTTTTCCATCGTTGAAACACCGACATTTTTATTTAACAAAATTCGGTCTAAGGTTAGATTCTTTTGTAACAATGGTTTGTTGGCTTCATAATATTTCCCTTTGTCTCTTCTATTCATATCTAAAGGCTTTTTATAATACACCTTACCATTCTTAGAAGTAACCTTCATATACTTAGGAGAATGTGTATCAATTTCACTCATTGTTATAATATAGAACTTATAATCTTTAAGCAGATTCAAACACATTTTTATCAATACTTAATTCTTTTGAATTCATGATATCTCTTTCGCACTTTATACAAAGACAATCTAATTGTTTACATCGAGACCGTCTCATATTATATCCTATAGCATGAATCAAAGCAACGATAATTGTCCCAAATTGAAAGACATCACACGTATTTATTTCAAACATTATACATTAAACTGATTTTATTTTCTAGTTAGAGTTAGAGTTAAAGTTAGAGTAAGAGTTAAAGTTAGAGTTAGAGTTAGAATTTAAATCAAAGTCATTAAAAATTGATAGAAATGATAAGTAATGATTAGAAAATTATTTTCTCGTGTATTCTAATATGGGTTTTAAGAAAGGTGAAAAAATTACTGATGAGGCTACTCTAGATCGATTAAAAGTTGCTCGATTAAAAGCTATGGAAACAAGAAGAAAAAATTCTGAAGCCAAAAAGGATATCAAACTTGCTAAAGAATTAGAAAACAAAAAAGTGTTGGAGGCTGCTCAAAATAAAATAAAATCATCGATAAAAGAACCTGAAATTACTGAAAAATTCGAACAAAAATCTGAACCGGAAATAATCGAAAAGAAATATGTAAAGAAATCAAAAAAGAAATAGATAAATCACAATCAAATAAGTATACATCTATCAATGAAAATATGATTAAAGATGAAAATAATAATCTTTTGGTAAATTATGGAACGTGAACACTTAATCAAAAATGCTCAGATTTTGTACCCTGATTTATCCACATTTCATATTGAATTGATTGTTGATGATTATATCAAAAGACCAAAACTATATGACGATATGTATAATGGAAACATTGAATTACCTTTACCATTGAATAGAGATTCAAAGGAAGATATTGAAATGAATAAAAACTATATTGATATTATAAATAGAGATAGTCATGAGTGTAATATCTGAACGTACACTTTATTTATCAAGTGAAGACCTTTCATCGTTTGGTGATTCCAGAATTATCAATATCAATATACCAACACAATTAACAAACTATAAAAATACAAACAAATTGAAGATAATTGCAAACAGTTTTTCGGCTGCAAAGACTTGGTATACCATCAATGAATATAACGGAATTTTCTATATAGCTAATACGACTTCTGATGATTTGTATGAATGTCGAATACCTGATGGAAATTATACAGATTTAGATGATATTAAAACTATTTTAGAAACGATTATTTTAGATGTTCTTGTCGCCAACTTTGGGTTTGCAAAACCTGCGGATAGCGTTGATGTTACATACGATGCAATTTCTGGACATTTCACTATTACACTTAGTAAACCTGCTCCCAATATTAAATTTGTTGCATTTTCAATAACTAATGATTTCCAAGCAGTGCCTGGCAGTCCATTAGATGATGCATTGAATGATATCTTTAATTCACCAGGAAAGTATAACGATGTTGACCAAGTAGTTGGAGGAAAAACAAACAAATCAGTTGCTGGTCCTACAAACATTTCACAGATTGAAGATTTGTTCGATATCGGAACCGTAGATGAAGTATTTATTTCCAAATTCCCCGGTAATTTACAAACAAACGATGCTATTTATTTAAGAATTACTACGTTGCCCACAAATAATTTACAAAGCACAAATCTTTCTAATAATTTTAAAGAAAATCAAATCATTAGTAGTGACATTTTAGGGAAAATATTGTTACCGTCAGATTTAACTAATCAATTTATTACTTATTTAGATTATGATGAAAACTTTTCTATCGATGTGCAAGCTTCTCAATTTTCTCAATTAAGAATTTCAATTACCGATAATAAATCCAGATTAATTCCTACAGCCGTTTCCCGAAATGGAAATGAACAATCTATAAATTATGCATTATCTTTAAAATTAAAAGAATATGTGAATTAAAATTATATTATATATATTATAGAAAAATGTCTTTACCGTATAGTCTTGCATTTGGACTTCAAAAACTAAGTGGATATAGTACTCAGTATTTTCGTCTTGAAACGACAAACTTGACCGAAGTAAATCCTTACGGTGTTATAACTTTGAATCTTCCAGTTAATGTTTTGTGTAATCTGAAAAGTTTAAGTATGCATTGTAAAGGTCGTGCTAACAATCCTGCCATAGCTTGTACGGACGCCGCAACCCAACCTGATTTAGTTATCACAACTTTGCCAAATGGAATCGAAAAATTGATTTCTCGTGTAGAAATTTACAGCGGTGGAATAGCTATTTCGAGTGGCATGAGTCAATATTCAACGGTATCAACGGTTTTGGACAATCTTAAAACAACGTTGAATAAAGAAGTATCTTATCAAAGAGTTTTGAAAAATCAAGAAATAAATGTTAATACCGATAGTTATTATCAAGAAGAAAGACCATATATTTTGAATAATTTCCTACAATTTATAGGGGAATCTTCACCTGACTACCTAGATACTGCGTTACTACCAAGTATTCAAATTCGTTTTTTCATGCATGGACCGGAGGTGTTGGGTGCATATCAAAAATCATTAGGAGCCGGAAATGGATTTAATGGAACCGCGGCTGCAGAACTTGCTGCAAAAGCGACATGGAAATTGACTGATTTGCATTTTACAATTGAAACAATTACATTTTCAAATGGTGTTTACGATAGTGCTGTCGAAAGAAAACTAAAAGAAGATTCTTATATTGAGATGCCTTTCACTAATTATTTTACCTTTCAAGATACTCAAACGGATATGACTAAATCGAATCGATTCTCTTTGTCGGCACAATCTTTGGATATGTTATACGCTGTTCAAAGGCCTTCAAATTACAGTTCTGTTAATAAAGGTTTGCATAAAATTGATAACAAAATAGGTGCTACTTTCGTTCCAAGTTATTTTAGATTTTATTCTGGAGACATTCAATCTTGGCAATATAATGTCAACTCAATTTATTATCCAAATTATCGTGCCACCGCTCTCGATGCTTTTAACTTGGTCACTATTGGTAAAGCTGATAATTATTCCGACGATTCAGGTTGTAAAGTTAATTCTTTAGAAAATTGGTACAATTCTTATTGGACTGCTATGCTTCGATTAAATATGCCTATGCCCGGTATGGGACCCCGAAATTGTTCAGGAATTGATACCCGGGGTTTGAATTCTTCATTCTTTCTTCAAACTCAAAAATCATCGACCGCAGACCCACTTCAAACACCTTTGACGAATAACGAAACATTTATTATTGCACAATGTACAAGTATCATTCGTATTGGTATGGGAAGAATGATTGAAGTGGTTGTATAAAAACTAATTTAATTGTAATTATATATAATTATGGCTGAACAAGCGGGACAAATTTTTGCTTCAAACTTAGGAAATAAACCATTAGGAAAAGTCGATGTTAAATTACCAAATATGATGTTAACTTCAGGCTTTCGAAGTTCTTCGATGATGATTGTTCCATGTAAAACAATACAAGATTTGCGACCACCGGCAAGAGTTTCTAATGTGGACCCTATGTCAGGTTTCAAATCGTATACATTAGGACACGGTGATAAAATTACAAAACAAAATGCTATGTTTTCATTTCCCAATATTCATCCATTAAACAATAAACTGGCACCTTTGGCTCCGACATTCTTTGTGAAATAAAATTAAATTATAGGGTATAGTATATAATGTCTTCATTCGGAAATGATTTTGTTTTAGATAAGAATATCAAAGTTAATAACGGTGTGTTTATTGGTGCTAAAGATAAAACAACAAAAACAACCTTTCAAATAATTGGAGCTGATATAAATATGGATATTGATGGAAGTCAAAGTGGTGACCCGGGTGCTACAAGTTTGAATATGGCTGCAAAAGAAAATAAATGAAAGTTAGATTTGAAGGTTTACCTATTGTAGCAACAACCAACAACCCTCCGATTGAAGCAATTACACAAGTAAATGGATTATATGTATTCAAAGCGAATCCAACTGATAAATTTGGAACTGTATATATGAAACTTGCTCAACCGTAAATTTAAAACTTGTGTTATGATATATAATGTCTTCATTTGGAAATAATGTAGTTGCAAGTACATTTAATGGTAAACAAACTCCATCTACAAATGTTCCTGACCCTTTAACAATTAATCAAATAAATGTAAATCAAATAGGTGATAATTCAAACCCTTGTCAAACAATTCATATGGCTTCAGATTTTTTATATCAAAATGATATTGATTTTATTGATAATTCTGATGTAAATAATCAAAGAGAATTCATGAAATTACAAACTGATGGTGATTTAAATTTGGTTAATAATATCAATTTTTATGATTTCATTTTGAACAATCCTGCAAGTAAATCAAAATTTTCTATAGGTTTGGATGAACTTGATAGTTCTTTTGAAATTAAATCTTTAGACCCTGTTCCTCAAACAAGATTGAAAATAGGAGACAATGGTATAAATGAATGGTCCTTTATGCAAACCACATTGAATGTAGAACCACTTGGAGCAGGTGTACTTTTAAATGATGGACCTTTAATTTTAAACACCGGTGATATCACTTTGAATTCTGGAAAATTTATTGGTGACGGTTCTTTGCTTCAAAACCTTCCTTCCGGGGCTAACCAAAATTTACAATCTGTTACCGACCAAGGAAGTACAACTACCACAAATGATATTTCTTTTACGGGAACCGGAAAACTTATAATAAATCAAGAAGAATGTGATGGAAATTTATTTAGAATTAAAGCGGGCACAGCGGGTAACGGGTTGGTCTCTATTGGCGAATCGACTCAAAATGACGGTTTTCCAAATGCAAACCGTTCGGTTTTGATAGGCAGAAATAGTGGGGCTTTTAATTGTTTGAACGATCCAATATGCATAGGCAGCGGAGCCGGCAACAATCAATGTAATGCTTTCGTTGTGAACGTTGGGGACGACGCAGGGCAAAGCTTTGCTTCCGTGA
Source organism: Cymbomonas tetramitiformis (assembly GCA_001247695.2). Lineage (NCBI taxonomy): Eukaryota > Viridiplantae > Chlorophyta > Pyramimonadophyceae > Pyramimonadales > Pyramimonadaceae > Cymbomonas > Cymbomonas tetramitiformis. The sequence continues at coordinate 12,177 of LGRX02006313.1, forward strand.
ATTCAGTCAATATTGGCAAATTCGCTGGGGAATATTTGGCTGGCGAGAATTCTATTAATATTGGTGCTTTGAGCGGTCAAAATTCTTCACAAAGTGCTACGGCTATTGATAATACAATAATTTTGAACGCAAGCGGTCTTGAACTTAATGCTGGGGTAAATAATTCTTGTTATATTAGACCTATCCGAGCAAGTCCTGATGTTAGCTCTGAAAGTTTACAATTATATTATGATTCTGCATCAAATGAAGTTAGAACCGGTGCAATAAATTCTGGAAGTATTGGTTCATTAAGTCAAGTTTTGGCTGTCGGTAATTCTGGAAATAACATTAATTTAAGCGGAGATTTGGATTGTAGTGCTATACGACTTGTAAGTAGCATAGACTGGGCATATACAACGCCAACATCATCATTGACAACCATAGGTATTCCATTAACAAATTTAACAAATGCATACACGGCTTCATTACCATCGAGTCCGGTTCCTCATACAGGTGACGTATTTACTTTTGTGAATAATACCGGAGCTACAATAAATGCTGAAGATATTGTTCAATTTTCTGATGATTTTTCAGATGTAAATGGTGTAAAAATATATGCAGCTTCGGCAAGTCAATCTAATCAAAATTGTATGCCTATAGGAGTTTGTGTTCAAAATTCAACAACCGGAAATTCTTGTTTTGTTTGTACAAAAGGATTCACAACTTGCAAAGCTATTGATGGAAGTTATGTCAAAGGTCAAATGTTAGGTTGTGCACCGGGAGGGTCAGTTAATGCTTCACAAATTACTACAAATAATGTTGGAATTATCGGTGTGTGTATGGAAAGTAAAGTTATAACAACCTCGGGTTCAGGATTATTGGTTTGGATTAAACCTGATTTTAAATTGTAATTTAATATATATATCAGATGTCTTCTTTTGGAAACGATATTGTTTGTAAAAATATACAATGTAATACGGTAAACGGAAACGCTCCGACTGGGGGGTCTACTAAGTGGATAAACCTACCTGGTGGTAATGATATAGAAAGGACAGTTGGTGACGTATACGTAAACAATTTATACGGCAGAGACGTTTTGAATACTTCAATTATAAATTTTCGATATTTGAAAAATATTTTAAATAATGGAAAGGCACAAATTGAATTGAAGGATGGAACTGATAATAGTGTTATAATCGTTACAGGCAGTGAACTGCAAGTAAATACAACTTTCGGTTTGATAGTAAACGGTGATGCAAAAATCAATGGAAAAACAGAACTGGTCGCACCAGATAATACCACAAATCTTGATTTATTTGGAAATAAAACATCAGGTAATAGTTTCATAAGTTTAAATACCTCAGGTGTAGATTTATCGAGTGTTTCAACGATATATTTTATAAATTTTCAAACGAAACCCGATTCAGCTGTACCTAAAATTTTTAGTATCAATATGAAAGGTGATATAATAGGATGTAATGATATAGAATGCAATAACATTATAATTAATGCACAATTAAGTTCCAAGACAAATTTAGAATTACAAGGGCCAAAATCTGCTAATTCAACATTTATAGATTTGAATACATCACTGGTTGATGAAGCAGCAGTTGATTCAGTGTATGCTTTGCAGTTTCGAAAACGACCTGATATACCATCAAATGCATTTTTTAGAATTAATATGTTAGGTGATATCCGAGGTGCTAATTTAATACAAGCTGATATTGTTCAAACTCCTGTCGCGGATATGGATATTTTGAAAGTAAATAAAGAATTGAATTATGAAGAAATTTCAAGAGTAACTACGCTTTCAGCACCCGGAAATGAAAATATACGAACCATTCAATTTCCTAATGATATTTTCATTATTTACTTGGATTTTGCTACTATAGCTACTGATGGTACAGACGATATCAAGTTCAAGATAACACACGCCGATACTTCAATTCAACCAAAGATTGGTACGGAATATCTTTTGAGATGTTCAACGATAACGGTCAATACCACAAAAGCAAAAAGATTTACATTAAATTCAAGTGTAAATTATATTGAAGCTGATGACGAAGTTGAGTTAAGAATAACGGACATTTCCGGTGAACAATTTGCAAATAACACTTTACGTTTTGTATTGGAATTGATACGTATACCGTATATTTAGTAATAAATTTCTTCGGTTTTTTCAGGGGGACAAAAAACCTCAAAAAATAAAATCCACTTAAAGAGTGTAACTCAAAATTGTTAACCAAGCAAGATGAATACATTAGACTTACATTGTTGGATTGAACGTAAGGATGGTTCTATTTATGACCCGACTCCAATAATTATGGAAGATTTTATTTTCATGTTTCGTAATATAAGTGACAAAACAAGATACTATGAAAAATATGAAGGTGATGAATTAAACAATGCTTGCAAAAATGTTTTTGATGCTATCAAAAAATTTGAAAAAGATAATGAAAAAAATGGAATTAATATGAGAACTTTAGTGAAAAACAACAAGTATTCTTTACCAAGTCTTTGTTTCTTGAATGCTTATTATTGGGTACAAGACCATAAAGGTGAAGGTAGAATGAAAATAGGGAAAATGGGTTGGAAAACAAATGAAGGAAACATATGGTGGGAATTTGGATGAATGATTTAAGAACAATTAACATATATCTTATTGAAACATTAATTAATTTACTTTTTATTTACTTTCGATTTTATCTTTATCTTTTTGTTGTAGATTTATTTATTTATTTTTTATTGTAGATTTTTTATTTATTTTTGATCGTACTCACATTTAATCACGTAATTTATTCCCTATTTATTACGTAATTATTTCTTTAGGGTTTTCTCTTGTATTTATTAATCATTTATTATCGTCTTTAGGGTTTTGGGGGCAGGCTATAATCGGTAGTATACTACTTTCAATTTGTGCAGTTCCACTATTTAAAATATTTTTCAAATATCGGAAGTTTATAATTGAAGTATTCAAAACGTCTCTGCCGTATAGATTGTTTACGTATACGTCACCAACTGTCCTTTCTATATCATTACCACCGGGTAGGTTTTGCCACTTAGTAGACCCCCCGGTAGGAGCATTTCCATTAACCGTATCACATTGTATATTTTTACAAACAATATCATTTCCAAAAGAAGACATCTGATATATATATATATATTAAATCACAATTTAAAATCAGGTTTAATCCAAACCAATAATCCTGAACCCGAGGTTGTTATAACTTTACTTTCCATACACACACCGATAATTCCAACATTATTTGTAGTAATTTGTGAAGCATTAACTGACCCTCCCGGTGCACAACCTAACATTTGACCTTTGACATAACTTCCATCAATAGCTTTACAAGTTGTGAATCCTTTTGTACAAACGAAACAAGAATTTCCGGTTGTTGAATTTTGAACACAAACTCCAATAGGCATACAATTTTGATTAGATTGACCTGCCGAAGCTGCATATATTTTTACACCATTTACATCTGAAAAATCATCAGAAAATTGAACAATATCTCCAGCATTTATTGTAGCTCCGGTATTATTTTCAAAAGTAAATACGTCACCTGTATGAGGAACCGGACTTGTTGGTAATGAGGCCGTGTATGCATTTGTCAAAGTTGTCAATGGAATTCCTAAACTTGTAATAGAAGCCGTAGCTGATGTATAACTAAAGTTCAAACTATTTGTGAGTATTGCACTTGTAGCATCCAAATCTCCGGTCAAATTAATGTTAGAACCGCTGTTCCCAACAGCCAAGACTTGACTCAATGAACCAATACTTCCAGAATTTATAGCACCGGTTCTTACTTCATTTGAAGCAGAATCATAATATAATTGTAAACTTTCTGAACTAACATCAGGACTTGCCCTAATAGGTCTAATATAACACGAATTATTTACACCTGCATTAAGTTCAAGACCGCTTGCGTTCAAAATTATTGTATTATCAATAGCCGTAGCACTTTGTGAAGAATTTTGACCGCTCAAAGCACCAATATTAATAGAATTCTCGCCAGCCAAATATTCACCCGCGAATTTTCCAATATTGACTGAATTCACGGAAGCAAAGCTTTGCCCAGCGTCGTCCCCAACGTTCACGACGAAAGCATTACATTGATTGTTGCCGGCCCCGCTGCCTATGCATATTGAATCGTTTAAACAATTAAAAGCCCCACTATTTCTGCCTATCAAAACCGAACGGTTTGCATTTGGAAAACCATCATTTTGAGTCGATTCGCCAATAGAGACCAACCCGTTACCCGCTGTGCCCGCTTTAATTCTAAATAAATTTCCATCACATTCTTCTTGATTTATTATAAGGTTTCCGGTTCCCGTAAAAGAAATATCATTTGTGGTAGTTGTACTTCCTTGGTCGGTAACAGATTGTAAATTTTGGTTAGCCCCGGAAGGCAAGTTTTGAAGCAAAGAACCGTCACCAATAAATTTTCCAGAATTCAAAGTAATATCACCGGTGTTTAAAATTAAAGGTCCATCATTTAAAAGTACACCTGCTCCAAGTGGTTCTACATTCAATGTGGTTTGCATAAAGGACCATTCATTGATACCATTGTCTCCTATTTTCAATCTTGTTTGGGGAACAGGGTCTAAAGATTTAATTTCAAAAGAACTATCAAGTTCATCCAAACCTATAGAAAATTTTGCTTTACTTGCAGGATTGTTCAAAATGAAATCATAAAAATTGATATTATTTACCAAATTTAAATCACCGTCAGTTTGTAACTTCATAAATTCCCTTTGATTATTTACATCAGAATTATCAATAAAATCAATATCATTTTGATATAAAAAATCTGAAGCCATATGAATTGTTTGACAAGGGTTTGAATTATCACCTATTTGATTTACATTTATTTGATTAATTGTTAAAGGGTCAGGAATAGTTATGGATGGAGTGGAACTTCCATTAAATGTACTTGCAACTGTATTATTTCCAAATGAAGAAGTAGTATACTACCGATTATAGCCTGCCCCCAAAACCCTAAAGACGATAATAAATGATTAATAAATACAAGAGAAAACCCTAAAGAAATAATTACGTAATAAATAGGGAATAAATTACGTGATTAAATGTGAGTACGATAAAAAATAAATAAAAAATCTACAATAAAAAATAAATAAAAAATCTACAATAAAAAGATAAAGATAAAATTGAAAGTAAATAAAAAGTAAATTAATTAATGTTTCAATAAGATATATGTAAATTGTTCTTAAATCATTCATCCAAATTCCCACCACAAGTTTCCTTCATAATAATTCAGATGGAATATAATATATATTAAAATCTTTTCTTTTCAACAACGACATTAATTTCTTATATTTTTTCAATTTTTCGTGATATTCTTCATAGTCGGTGGCTTCTTCATTTAATATATTTTCAATCTTTTCGGGAACATCTTTTGTTGGCTCTAAAACATCAATATCGTCATCTAATGGAAGATCTTTGAAATAATGTTTATTGTTATGATATGTTGGAGACACCAAAATTAATCTATCTAAAGCATTATTATTTTTCATCAATCTTAATAAATTAGATAAAGCTGTGGTTTTACCCACACCTCTTTTCGCCACGGCCAATATAATTCCGTGTAATTGAATAAAATCAGGTTCGGTGTTTATAGTAAATGCTGAATTTTTCGGTAATTGAATTCCATATTTTTTGTCATTTATTTTTTGAAAAGACATCAATAAATTCAAAAGTTTCCTTAGAATAGATATTAAAATTCTGGAAATAAAGATTTATATGTTTTATGAAATTGTTTATCGTTATCTAAAACATCATTATAAGTTGGAGGTTGTAAATTTTCATTTTTTTCATAATTTTTTCCATTTTTGATTTTTGATTTTTTGGATCTTTTTATTATAACTTCAGGTTCACTATCACTAGATTCACTAGAATCACTTTCAACAACAATAACTTCTTTTTTTTTCTTTGATTTTTTAAAAGATTCTTTTATTTCAGGAATTTCTTTTTCAATAGATTTATGAATAATTTTAGGTTTAGTTGTTTGTTGAATTTTTTCTTGAGCTTCTTGTAATTCTTTTTTATTTTCTAATTTTTTTGCAAGTTTAATATGTTTTTTAGCATCAGCATTCTTTTTTCTAGTGTCCATAGCTTTTTGTCTAGCTATTTTTAGTCTCTCTAAAGTAGCTTCGTCCGTAATTTTTTCACCTTTTTTAAATCCCATATTACAATATATAAGAAAATAATTTTCTAATAATTTCTAATCTTTTCTAAAAACAATTTAAATTTTTAAAAAGAGTTTTTCAATGTTTTAATCAAATATATTTTTTATTATTTTTTATTTCCTATATAATTTCTATAATATTTTTATAAATAATTTCTAATCTTTTATAAAAACAATTCGATTTTTAAAAAGAGTTTTTTAAATGTTTTAATCAGATATATTTTTATTATTATTTTTTAATTCCTATATAATTTTATATGCTTTTTATATGATTTTTATAAATATTTTCTAATCTTTTATAAAAACAATTACAATTTTTAAAAAGAGTTTTTAAATGTTATAATCAAATATATTTTTTATTATTTTTTAATTTCTATATAATTTCTAATCTTTTATAAAACAATTACAATTTTAAAAAGAGTTTTCAATGCTTTAATTAAATATATTTTTTATTATTTTCAATTCCTATATATTTTCTATATTATTTTTATAAATAATTTCTATTTTTATAAAAACAATTACAATTTTTAAAAAGAGTTTTTAAATGTTATAATCATATATATTTAATGTGTTTTATATTGCTTTTTTTAAATAATTTTTAATCCTTTTCTAAAAAAACATATTTATATTTTAAAAAGAGTTTTCAAATGCTATATCAAAATACTTTTTATTTATTTCAATTCCTATATAATTCCTATTCAAAATTTTTGAACAATTCCTGAAGTGCCGATACCACAACAAGGATCAATGACTAAATCATTTTCATTAGAATATGTTTTTATTAACCATTCAAATAAATTATATGGTTTTGCACAAGGATGTTTGCTTTTATAATTTCCATTAGAAAACTTTATTACACTTCCAGGAAATCTTTTACCATCTAAACATCTAGTAGGTGTCCTATCCGTGTAATGAGTATATAATTCTGTTCTAGGTCCTTGCCCATGTCTAACATATGGTTTATTACCTTCAATTTTTATTGGATTATAAGTTGGTAAACGTTTATAAAATACATATATCATTTCGTGTGATCTTAAAGGCATTTGATTAGCGTGGTAAAATCCTAAAGCCATAGTTTTTTCATATACTAAATCATATCTAAACCATTTTTTGTTACTTTCAATAATATTATGTCCGTATTTTGTTGTTGTAGTAAATATATAAACACATTTCTTTTTGCCTATTCTTTTTAATTGTATCCACAATTGATCCAAATCAATAACATCTTTATCCCAAGAACAATTAGTCTGATTATACGGCAAATCACATATAAATAGATCTGCCGAATTACTTTTAATTGTTGGTAAAATTGTAAAACAATCATTATTATATATTTCATACATATTTTTACTTTTATTTTTTTGTGAGTTTCAAAACAATTTAAAAAATAGGTTATACTTTATATCAATGGAAAACATTAGTGAATCATATCCAAAGTATACTAAAGTTACATCAAAGAATGGAAAAGTTTATTATAAAAAACCCCTAGACACAAATAGAAGAGACAAAAATAAATATTACGAAAATCATAAAATAAAGTTACAAAAACAAATGACTATACAAAGAATTATAGAAAATAAAAATGTATCTATGATCACTTTGAAAAAACATAATATAGACAAAATTGAAATAATAAACATTTTTTCTAATAAAATTAAAGAGTCTCCTGAAAATTTTGACAAACTTCTTGAAATTCAAAATAAATTCATTGAAAAATTAAAAGTAACAAATACCACTTAAAGATTACGTTACATTATAAGTATAATAAAAATGTTCTATAATAATATGTCACCTAAAAAGAATAAAGATGAAAAGAATAAAGGCAAAGCACCTATGTCACAATAAAAAAAAAACAAATTTGAAAAAGATATTGAGAATTGACTCAAGAACAATGGAATAAAATAACAAAATTTGAAAAAGAAAAATTAATGATGATTTTACTAAAAAAGATAAAAGGGAAACCCTACAAGATTTAATTGAAAAATATGAAAATGATAATGACAAAAAGAAAAATAAACCCGAATTGATTTCTAGGCAAGAATATGAAGAACAATTTACAAATAAAAATGTGACAAAAGAATTTGTTGATAAAGGTGGAAATTTCGGAATAAGTATGAAAATAAATTTCAATCGTTTTTTGGGAAAGCCTTTAGAATATTGGATGAAATTAATGAACAAAAAAACTGATCAAAATTCTGAAGATGTTAAACACTTTCAATTTGGAATATCATTTCAAAATGGAGAATCTGATTTTATTAGTGCAAAAAATGAAACTGATTTTTATGAAAAATTAGATGGAATGATTCAAAGCGGAGATGATAGAGGTCGTGCAAATTCAATTACAATTTCTTTATTAAATTTCAAAAAATTAAATGGAAAAGGTGCTCCTTTGCCAATGCCCAAAACGGTACAAGAATTAAAATCCAAAAAAAGTGTGATTACCATTCAAGATGAACAATGTTTTGCTAAATCTTGCCTTGTAATGTATTATAAAGAAAATGCATCTTCAACCATTTATCAAAATGTTTACCAAGATAAAAGAAATAGATTAACAAAAGAAGCCATAGAATTAATGAAAGAATTAGAATTTAATCCTGAAGACGGTATAGGATTTGATGACATAAATTTATTTGAGGAAAAGTTTGATAGAAATATAATTATTCACGGAATGACTGATTTAGGTTGTACAATAATGTACCCACCTTCAAAAGAAGGGTTACCAAAAAGGGCTGAATGGAATTTTGTTTATTATCATCTTAACTCAAGTTTTGGTCACTTTGAACCTATTACAAAAATTGAGGCATTTTATGGACAAATACACAAATCAAGATGTAATAAATGTCGTAGTAAATTATGTGATTTTTCAAAAACGAAAACAAAACAATATATTGATTGGAAACAAGCTATATATTGTCAAGAATGTAATATAAAATTTCCAAACAAAAAATGTTATGATTTACATAAAAAAGGGACAGCTTGTAAATACTTTCATAAATGCAAAGGTGAATGTAAACAAATAGAATTGTCCACTTCCTAATCTTCCAGATTTGAAGTCAAAGTAACTTATAATAATTAGGACCGATTTTATTGTCGATTTGCACAAGACCGAGAGATTTGGTTTGATAATCCCCTATACGTTGGACAGCATATATTTCATCAATCGATTGAGAACTTAAACTAAATCGTGTAGATTTATTCATACCGTCGTGTGAAGATGTGAAAGAATAGCAATTCTTGAACGGAATTTCAAGAAATCCATCTCTTTTTAATTTTGCGTCGACTGCCGAATCATAGACTCCATTTGAGAAGGTGATAGTTTCAATTGTAAAATAAAGTTTTTGTAAAGTAAATCTTCCACCTGAAATTAAAGCTTGTTGACCGTCGTTATTTAAACCATTTCCTAATCCCAAGCTATTTTGAACAGCACCTAAAACTTCCGGACCATGCAAATAAAATCGAAGTTGAATAGGGGGCAAAAGAGATGTATCTAAATAACTCGGCTCGCTCTCTCCTATAAAGCTTCTAAATTCTTGAATTATAAAAGGTCGAAATGTTTTATAATAATCAAGGTCGGTCACTTCAATTTCTTGGTTTTGTAAAACTCTTTGATAACTAATTTCTTTATTTAAAGTAGTTTGTAAATTGTCTAGAACCGTAGCGACGGTGCTATAACCATTATAACCACTTTGGATTTGCACACCTCCAGCCGTGCATTCTACCCGAGAGATTAATTTTTCTAAACCATTTGGAAGCATTGTTCTCAAAAAATCAGCACCTCCCGGAATGGTAATATTGGCATCGTTCGCTCGAGCTTCACAATGCATCGAAAGTGATTTTAAATTTATAATTACGTTTGACGGAAGATTTAGAGTGATTGTAGAATTATTTGTTGCGGTGTCTTGATTTGTGGTTTCAAGCCTAAAATAATTAGTGCTATACCCGGAAACTTTTTGAAGTGCGTACGCAAGAGTTAATGGCAAAGACATTCTTTTATATATAATATATTAGTAACATAAATAAAAAAATTTAAAATTGTGAAAGTTCTTTGATAATTATTGACATAGAATAACTTATACTTCCGTCCCTTGCTTCCGTGGGGGAAACTAAAGGTATGGGTCTGTTTTTAGAGTCGGTCAAGACAAATTTTAATTCAGTCAATTGTGATCCTGAAATGTCAATAGCAAAATTGTCATTTGGATTTAAAAAATCTATAAAGTTTGTAGTCAAGTCATTTGGTAAAAGAATTTTAGCAAAAATATCGCTAGCAATTAAAGAAGTGCTATCACTACTTATAGCGGATAAATTTGTAGACTCAACATTGTTAGTAGGCAAACTTGATATTCGCAAATATAGTGCATCATTTGTTTGCAAATTACAAGGATAATAACTTTCGAATATTGTGTCCGCTGTTTTTATTTCGAATAAATCAATTAATTGAGAAACATTTGATAAATTGTTAGTTTGTCTATTTACACGCCCGCCTAAAATTTCGTCGGCGTCGTTATATTTGCTTGGACCTATAACTTTAGTTTGTAGTTCAGCTTGCAAAGGATTGTTTGCATTGAATTCATTCCTAACTGAAAAAGAAACAAACTTAATATTCGGAACTGCAATTGATAAAGTAATTTTAAACTTATTTTTATAATCTATAGGGTTACCATTATATTCTACGGTAACCGTTCCGGTATATGCAAATTCATTATCTAAAACTGCTTTTATATTTGTACTTAAAACTGTTTCTAATTGAGCTAATTCTGTATAATTTGCAAAAGGAATTTCTACGGGAAATAATTTATTAGTATCGATTTTTCCTATAAAGAATATTCCATTAAAATTATTAATAGTGTACCATGTTTTAGCAGCCGAAAAGGAATTCAAGACAACACGTAATTTACTTGTAACTCTATAATTTAATAAAGCTGTTGGTATATTTACATCTATTCTTCGAGAATCACCCGCCGAATTTTCTTCACTATTCAAATATATAGTTCGTGATGAAATTATATTATTCATTATCTATACTAATAAAAGATTGATTTTTAATATTTGCTTCCGTGTCCCTAATTTTTGGTTTAGAAATTTCGATATTTCCATTGGCTAATTCAGTGTAATATTCGGTTCTATTTAAATAATCATCTACTAAAAGTTCAATATGTGCTTTGGAAATATTTTTGAATATTCTTTCGGCTTCCACAATTAAAAGATTTTTTTCTATATTCATTTTAAATTAAATGTTCTTTTATATTTATTAATATTTTTTTCTAATAAAGTGGAATTACCCCATAATAAATGTTTTGAAAGCGAACCGGGAGTATCACAAGTACTCCAATTTTCCTTGGGTTTATGACGTTTGAGATAATTAAATTTTCTTTTTATATCTTTATTTGTAGTAAAATCTGTATAGCCTTTTGCACCGAAATGAACAGTCTTTAAATTATCAAAAATTGCCATTAATTTTTTATCTTTTTTTGTAGACTTTTTAATTTTTACAGTTTTATATTTACAATTTGCCATTTTATATTATATATCTTATGGATTTATTACACCGACTTTTATAGGTGTTGAACTATTGCCGTCATACTCGACATATTTAATTCCCTTTTTAAAATTACCTGAATTTATGTTTCTATTTTCATAACTTACTCCGGTTGTAGGCGAAAATAATAAAAAAGATTTTACGAGCATTATCACTATATCAAAAATGCTTGTGAAGAACTTGATGTTTTTGCACCAAATAAAACTTGTAGAATATATGAAAGTTGTAAATTTTCCGTTAGGTCCGTATGTGAAAATGCTGATTATACATTAATGATTGAGTTTCTTGAGAATGAAGGTATTGATGATGGTATATATAATTTATTATTTGATATTAATGAATTAGAAGTCAAATTAGATGAGGGCTATTATCTATATCTTTATTATTTCTTTTTTTGGAAATTCTTTTCTTTTTAACTATAACTTCCGGTTCGCTTTCGCTAGAACTAGAACTTTCATGTATTTCCTCAATAATAGCTTTTGGTTTTTTATTTGTACTTTTTTTATTTTTCACAAGTTCTTTTTTTACTTCCGGTTGAATTTCAATTTCGTCATTTTCCGGTTTTTGGTGATTTTTAATAACTTCTTTTGCATTTAATATTTCTTTTTGTTTTTCCAGATCTTTTGCAATTTTGATATTTTTCTTTTCTTCGGCTTTCAATTTTCGTACTTCTAAAGCTTTCAATCTTGCATTTTTCAATCTTTCTAAAGTTTTTTCATCTGTTATTTTCTCACCTTTGCGGTAACCCATTGTTTTATTAGAATATAATAGATATAAAAAGAAATTAAAATTTCTAAACATTATTAGTATTTTCTTCTTGTTCTAGTATTTTCCTCTTACAATTTATACAAGGTGAATTTATAGTTTCACAACGACTATATCTAATTCCCGTAAAAACAGCCCCTATAATAAGAATAATTCCTGAAACAAATGCTTGAAAATCACATGAATTGTTTAAAATGTCCATTTTTATATAACTTAAAACAATTTAAAAATATTTTTGGTTATTATATTATATCCCATATATATGGAGAAAGTTATTTCAAAGTTTGGAAATACTTATTACAAAAAATCAGCAGAAAAAACAATTTAGATGTGGCTAAACATTACAAGATTAACAAAGATAAAGTTTTAAAACAACGTATATTGAATTTACGAATTAAAAGAGGTTTGCCCATCAAAGAAAATTCCGTCAAATTATACAATATCACTATTGATGATATGATTCAAGCTCTAAAAAAATCATCATTCGACATACCAAAACAGTATTAATTACTAACACAATACTCAAAATTATTGTGATTTTTTAGTGCAATGTACTAACCGAGTTTAACTTAAAGAAATAATCTTCTATATATATTATAAAAGCCTCGCCCATGTCCAAACTCAACACTTCTAATATCAAATTAACACCTACACAATGGAAAATACTTAATGTAGATTTAAAAAATGATAGTAAGAAGGAACGTCAAGAATATATTAAATCATTTTTGATTATTAACAAAGGGAATAAAAGAAAATTAAAAGAAAGCGTTACAAAATATGAGTATGAAAAATCGTTGAAAAAAGAAATAAGGCACCTCAATAAATGAATCTTCTCTTAATTTACGTTCCACGGCGCTATCATAAACACCATTTGAAAATGTAATTGTTTCAATTGTAAAATGCAAATCTTGTAATTCCCAAGAAGCATTTGCAGCAAGTTCTGCTGCCCCAGTTCCGGCAAAACCATTTCCAGCTCCTAATGATTTTTGGTATGCCCCTAAAACTTCAGGACCGTGCATATAAAATCGTATTTGTATACTTGGTAATAATGCTGTATCAATATAGTCTGGACTTGCTTCGCCTATAAATTGTAAAAAGTTGTTTAATATATATGGTCGTAATTCTGTATAATAGTCATCAGTATTTACATTTATTTCTTGATTTTTTAAAACTCTTTGATACGAAACTTCTTTATTCAACGTTGTATTTATATTATCCAACACAGTTGAAACCGTTGAATATTGTTGCATACCAGAAGAGATTTGAATTCCACCGCTGTAAATTTCTACCCTTTGAATAAGTTTTTCTATACCGTTTGGTAATGTTGTTATAACTACATCAGCCTGTGCCGGTGCTGCTGTCTGACAAGGAATATTGGTTTCATTAGCACGACCTTGACAATGCAAACTTAGGCTTTTCATATTTATTAAAGAGTTCACAGGTAAATTTAAAGTAATCACACCATAAGGACCTACTCTTGTCAAATTTGTTGTTTCTAATCTATAATAGTTGGTGGAATATCCGTTTAATTTTTGAAGACCAAATGCAAGGCTATAAGGTAAAGACATTTTCTATAATATAATAAATAAAAAATAAAAAATTGTTCATTGAGAATACTCTTTTAATTTCAAAGAAATTGCAAAATTAATGGATTGTTCTGTACCATTTTTTGACAAGGCTGTTGGAATTAATCTAGATTTATTATCAGTTATTGAAATTCGTAATTGAGAAAATTGTGAAGCTTGTACATCTATACCAAAGTTTTCATCAAAATCTAAATATGAAATAAATTTACTAGAAATATCGGAAGGTAATAATACTTTTCCTAAAATGTCGCTACTTATTATTTGATTTTGATTTATATTGTTTGAAAGATTAGTACTTTGTAAATTATTTGTTGGTAACGTGGTAATTCTTAAATAAATAGGATCATTTGTTTGTAAATTACCCGGAAATTTAGATTTAAATAACAAATATGGTGTTTCAATATCAAATAAATTATTTACTTCAGAAATATTTGATAATCCTGCGACAGATTTATTTGTTCGTCCTCCTAAAATTTGATCAACATCATTATATTTCCCAGGAGAATTAAATATAGCAGTTAATGCATTACCTAATGCACTGCCTGGAACAGTTTGGAAATCACCGGTAATTGAAAATGCAACAAATTTAATGTCTGGTGCAGCTTTACTAAGTTGTATATTAAAATGTCCAGAAATAGCCTCATATGTAACGGTTACGCTATCAGCGGGTGCAACAAAATTAAAGTTGGCTATAAGAACATTTAAAATAATGGTTTCTAAAATTGATTTTAAATCATCTAAATTCGTGTAATTTCCATCTGGTATTCTACATTCATATAAATCATTTGTGCTTATTTTTGCTATATAAAAAATACCATTGTATTCATTGATGGTGTACCAAGTTTTTGCGGCGGAAAAAGAATTTAAAATAATTTTTAATCTATTTGTGTTTCTATAATTTGTTAATTGTGTCGGAACATTTATATTTATTATTCTTGAATCACCAATGGTTGATAAATCTTCACTAGATAAATAAAGGGTTCGTTCAGATATTGGATTCATTATTATCTCTATTTAATATATGAATATAATTTTTATTTTCATCAATTTCTTTTTGAGTGTCCCTTTTTAATGGTAATGGAATATCCACAACATTTCCGTTATACATTTTTTCATAAAATTCAGGTCGTGCTATATAATCATCAATAATTAATTCTAAATAAAATGTACATAAATTTGGATATAATATCTGAGCATTTTTCATTAATTGTTCACGTTCCATAATTTACCAAAATATTATTTTTGTTGTCTTTTATTGTATTTTTATCTATATTTGTATATTTATTTGATAACGATGTATTTACATTTCTACTAAAATTTGTCATTCTTTGAGGACCTTTGTTAGAAATATAATCTGCTAACATTCTAGCTTCTAATGGTGCATCGTCGTGTAAATAATTTGCATCAATGTCAAAATTGACTCCTAATAGCCCTAATGGATTTAAATCTTCTGAAATTTGGTGGTTAAATTCATAACTTTCAACATTATTTATTGACATATTTCTTGAATCTTTTAAAGCATTTTCAAAAGTATAAATATCAAGCCCCGTCCCTATAGTGTTTAACGTTGATTTTAAAAAATTAACTTTTTTAACTTTATTGTTTTTTTGAAATTGAAAAAACTGTTTCAAATTATGTGGAGATGTTAAATATTCATAGGGTTGTTTGAATAAATCATAAGGATTTTTGTTTTCAAAATAATGAAACAACTTTCTATTTGAATTTGATGGTATTTACAAGGCTCCGGCTGTGGCCCAGTCCGTCAACACTCTATGAATGTTTTGTGGTGCATTTCCAACAATCTTAGGAATATGTAAATGAGAAAGAAATGGATTGAAAGTTGTTGATTTAACATTAAAGTTTTCACCGACGTGTATTGCTTTTGCCCCGCCTAATGAGGTTCCTAATAATTCTATTTGATGATTTGGGTATTTTTCCAAAGTTTTCAAATAAACATTTTCAGCGCGTTTGAAAGATTTTTGTTGTGAATGTTTTCCTTTAATTACTGAAAGAATATCTACTTTGTCCTCATTCAAAAATGACGGGTTAGAACTTGCCCCGTGGTATGCTATTTTAACCATATTATTTCCGTTATTAAAAACGGCTGCATCGTAGTTAGACAAATGTGGATCTAATTTGAATCTATTATTTAACAATTCTTTATTTAATTATTGTTGAGCCGTAGTGAAAGTTGTGTGTTCATACCCACCGGGATAATTTAAGTCCGGTTGGAAATTTCTTGATCCTAAATAAGAGGAAATTCCAACAAGATATGCCTTATCTCTTATTTCATTTGAAAATGTTTGACTTATTTGTGATGGTTGAAGTTCAGCTAATTGTTGAAACAAATTGTTTAATTGAAGTTTGTATTCTTTTACTTGTTTGTTCATAGATTCATTTGTGGTATCACTGTAAAAGTCTTTGTCATTTTGGAAAGTCTTTCTTTTAAAGGAGTATTCTTTAGCTTTAGACCTTGAATGTATATTATATTTATCAACGCAGAAGTCATTTTTGGAATATAGCTTGGAACAAATATCCTTCTTCATATATATTATATGTATATGGAAAAAGTATGATTCGAACTTCTGAATTGTTTCTACGCAAATATTCTATGCAATACCAATGTGTGTGCCTTGTGTAATAATTCAATGTATGCATATGCTTA
Organism: Cymbomonas tetramitiformis; assembly: GCA_001247695.2. NCBI lineage: Eukaryota > Viridiplantae > Chlorophyta > Pyramimonadophyceae > Pyramimonadales > Pyramimonadaceae > Cymbomonas > Cymbomonas tetramitiformis. Next base: position 28,917 of record LGRX02006313.1, read on the forward strand.
AACAAAATTGGGGAACCAAATAAATAATAAAACTAATGTTACAATTGGCTGTCTATTTCAAAACCCTAAATTATGCCAATCTGTAAAAATATTTCTGCGTCCGACTGTAAAGATAATTCGGGTCTACTGTAAGAATAATTCCGGTCGAGCCAACTCTATATTTCGCTTCGTTTATGGTAAGGAACTCTTTGAGAGCTTCTTTTTGAGACGGCTCAGCCCACGTGAGGATACCAGCGCCAAAGTCCTCCACAGCGCTTAACTTGCCAATGGGGTTTTCGGGACGAGGAAGAGGGATCTCAATGCGAAATATCTCATTCCGCCTTTTGACGTTGTAAGAAACTGAGTGAACGCCCTTGCGGCACTAAGTCCGATGCGCAAAACTAAAGATAGTTTTCACAATTTCGGTTTGCACATTAGTCTTGACAGCTGTTATTAGGTCTTTTGAACCTGGAGATGAGTTGGCAACTACAAATACATTGTCGTATTCGTTAACGGCCCAAGACTCGGGTTCTGTGTTAATGTATCCAGCCATATTGTACAACACAACTGGCGTCGGCGGCGTACTCAAACGCGAAAGCTTGCAAAACATCGGTCAAGTAGTAGCATTACATCTTGAGTGACACACCCTTTAAAGCTTAAAGTGGGCGCATAACGTGGGCCCATAACCTGTAGGATTTCGAGAGTCTCGGTTACACAAAAGCAATTGTAAACTTTCATTATCAAAAGATATATCAGTTCGTAGCTCGAAACGACACGAACATTTTCGCGCCATCATTACTGATTGGGCGATTAGGCGATCTTATGTGAAAGTTCACGAAACAGACTCCTACGTGTCACTGTCGTGTTCATACCGACCGCAGTGACACTCCTGACTACTACAGATGGAGTCATTACGCACTTCCCGATGGTCATCAGTGATCTGACGGCCACGATTAGTTCAGCAGATCTACAGATCTAGATCTAAGGGTTCCACAGGGTTTCTTTAGGGTTTCTTCAGGGTTTGAGCATCCTGACTACTGTACAAGGTCTAGATAGTCATGCTTTACACCAAACTGATCAGCAGCACTTGCAGATTCCAATACCCCTTCTAAAGGGTGACTGTCTAGTTGTCCTACTGCCAGTTCTTGGGAATGGTGCCCCTTCAGTCAGCAATATCCAGTTCTTGGGATGGTGCCCCTCCAGCTCCAGAGTATGGGATGGTGCCCCCTTCAGTCTTCAGTCTTCAGAGGTGGTGTCCTGCAACTTCATGATGCCCAAGCTTTCCCTGTGTTTAAGGAATAGTGGTAGGGGAAGAGGTTTGGTGAAGATGTCCGAGGTGTCGTCCGCTGAGCAGACATACAAGGCTTCCGCTGTGTCGGACTTCACCAATTCTCGGATGTACATATTCCTGACCTCAGTGTGCTTGGATCTGTTGTTGTTGACATAATCGGAGGCCAAATGAATGGCCCCTTGATTGTCACAGTACATAGGCACCGGGCTGCGGATGTCCACCAAGTCATTCAGCACGTTCATGATGTACTTGATCTCCCGAGCCCCTTCAGACATGGCGATGATCTCAGCCTCGGTAGTCGACAGCGATACACATCTCTGCATGATCGAGGAGAAGATGAGCAAGCTCCCACACAGGTAGACAGCAATGCCAGATGTGGACCTTCTCGTTGTCTTGCAGCCAGCATAGTCAGCATCAGTGTATATGCACATCGGTAGTGCTCCACATGCCAGACCCAGCCCCCTTGGCACAGAAGAGTTCTGTCGCAGCACCAGCTCGTAGCCCATGGTGCCCTTGAGGTATCTGACAACCTGCTTCAGTGCCACAAAGTGCTCTGGGCCATAGGACGCACAGAACCTGGAGAGAGCAGATACAGCTGCCATGATGTCAGGGCGTGAGCACCTTGCAATCCACTGCAGTTGCCCAAGCAGCCCCCTGAAGGGGATGGTGGTATCCTTGCCATCAGATGGGGTAAGAGAGCATCCCGGGGACATGGGCAGACTAGCAGGCTTGGCATCCTTGAGTCCATAGGTGTCAATCATCTGGGATATGTACCCAGATTGGGAGAGATATGCCACCCCAGGGCCCCAGCGCACACCAATACCCATCACAAGGTCCAGAACACCCAAGTCCTTGCAGGCATACTGGGAGTTGAAGGCTGCCACGAAGCTGTCATACCACGTGCTACTGTCAGTGGCCACAATGTAGTCATCAACATATGCCAGAATAATGACTGTGATGTCAGAGTCCCTGATGAAATACAGACAGGGTTCAACATCACTGCGCCTCATCCTTTCGTCGTAGGCCATGATGAAAGCATCGCTGGTCTCAAACCACTCTTTGCCCGCTTGCTTCAAGCCATACACCGCCTTGAGGAGCTTGGCACACGTCCTCCCTTGATACTCCAGCCCCCTAGGGAGCTGGACATATAGATCCTCCTCGAGGGTCGAGTTCAGGAAGGCTGTCTCCACATCCATGTGATACACCTGCAGGGAAAGGTTCAGCGCCAGAATGATAACCAGTCTCACCGAAGACAACTGAGTACACGGGGCAAAGGTGTCGAAATAGTCGACACCATACTCCTGCTTGTTGCCCCTCACACACACCCTCGCTTTGCGCTTCTGCAACTGCCTATGCTTGTCCAGCTTGACCTTCAACACCAGAGCCATGTCCAACAGGTGAACCCCAGGGGGCACATCCTCCTTGTCCATCATCTCGAGAGCCCGCTTGACCGTAACCAGGGCCTCCAGCTCTGTCTGGATAGCCTCCATCCACTCATTAGCATCTGGCGCCCCCATAGCTTGCTTGACCCCCTTCGGCTCAGTCACCCCTGGTGGCAGCACATCCACTGATCCTCCAGCACACGCCTTCACAGCTGCTGCCAAGCATGTGTGCTCAGGAGGGAAATGCACCTTACCCAATGGCAGATCGATGTGCGTGAAGTTTGTGAGCAGCATCACACAGTATGGGAATGAGCTGGGTCCCACAGCCCGTGCGCATATGATCCCAGCCTCCAGCTTCTCCTTCCCAGCATCCGCCATGACTTCAGTGAACAGTGGGTAGTTGACATTGAGGTCACCATGTTGCATAGCTGAGCGCACAGCACTCATATGCTTGGGCTGGCCATCTAGATAGTCTCTGAGGCTCACCCAGCATACCATATCCCCAGCCTGCACCTTCAGCACTGCCAAGATCTCGTCGCTCTCATCAGGCAAATAGGCACCAATGCCAAGAATATCATCTCCCAAACCACTGGGAAGGGCCTCATGATACTCCGCATCCAGCACCGTCACCATGAAGTTGGTACTCAGTGGGGCCACTGCTGAAGGATCCCACGTGGTGACCACCTTGCCCAGCTTGTCGACAGCCTCATGGAACCTCACCATACCAGACTTGACGATCTTGCCGGACTCGGGATCATACAGTAAGTAGGCCGAGGAGACCTCAGAGTGACCAACGTACCTGAGCTGCTTCGCTCGGTCACTGAGCTTATGCTCCCTGCTGTCCGGGTCCACAAAGGCATACGCCAGACAGCCAAATACCCGAAGAAGGGAGAGGTCATAGTGTTTCCCATACAGTATGAAGTAGGGGGACTGCTTGTGCAGAGGTCGCTGGAAGGTCCTGTTCAAGGTGTACACGGTGTGCCGAACAGATAGCGGCCATACCTCCACACCAAAGCCAGAGGTCACCAGCATTGCCCGAGCCATGGCCTGCACCGTCCTGTGGGACCTCTCAACCCGAGACTGGTTCTCGTGGAGGTATGGTGACCCATGCCGCTGCTCAATGCCTCTCTCCTTGCAGTATTGCTGCGTCTGCCCAGCAATCATAGTCGAGTCGCCGTCAGTGTGCAGGACCATGTGGTACTTCTCCTCCAGGCCCATACGGCTCCTGTGCTTCTTAACCTCGACCAGGAATTCCTCCAGTGCCCCCAGGTAGTCGGACTTCCTCTTCAGGAAGTACACACACAACCAGGATGTGCAATCATCCAAGAAGAGAACAAACCACCTGTACCCACCAGCACTGTGCCTGAAAGGCCCACAGGTGTCAGACCACACCAACAACCCAATCTCCGCAGCCCTCTCCCTGCCCGTAGGCTTCATAGAAGGTCTGATGGCCTTGGTCAGTCTGCAGGAGACACACCTCTCCGAGCAGCGCAGCACCAGGCTCTTGGCATACTGCGCAGCCGTGATGCCCATGGGGACCCCCTCGTCCAGCATGTCCTGCATGGTGATGTCGCCAACATGTCCAAGCCGAAGATGTGCAAGCATCTTGGCGTCAATCTTCATAGCTGTATGCCCATCCTTGTATAGTACCACCACTGGCCACTTGGTCTCTCTGACCCACACCCTGTCTTCTCCACACATCTCGAGGTGCTCCACGTTGTAACATGCATCCAGTGGAGCCGAGAATATAGTTTCCCCAGCAGGATACTCATGAACAATGGCAAACTGCGACGTAAGCTGCCACCAGCTTGCAGTCTCCCACTTGGGTAACACCAAAAGAAACCTGGTGGACTGAGGTGCCCTATCAAAATCCCTGAGTGCCTTCTGCAGGCACTTCAGGATGATATCATGCTGATAGGGAGGGTTGCCATAGCACGCCTCACCTGCCCAGTCCCTGTCAAAGCAAGAGCGACCAGCGGTGCAATAGCTGCCCAAGATGTGGTTGTCATCAGAGGCAAAGAGTTCCAGAGAGAACGGCCCATGCTCCTCGATGTGCTTTGCAGCCCCCTCAAACTTCCAGTCCGACTTATCTCGGTCAGAGTCATCGTGGTATGCTGCACAGGCTACATATGCATCCAGAGCGCCAGTCACCCGATCCTCATATATGATGTATTGGTTGCCAACCCTGGAGAATGAGAATGTTATCCCCTCACCGGATATCCGCCTGGCCCCAAAGTCAACACTGAAACCAGCATCCTCCAGCGCCACCACTGACACCAAATTGAAAGGCTGCCCAGGGATACAGTGTGCACCAGTGAATTGCAGCCCAACAGCACGCCCAGTAAGCACATCCAACTTGGCAAATGTCACCGTGCCACTGCCCTCCGATGAGACAGTGCCCGCCTGCACCACACTGAAAGTGGAATGTGAAGTGGCATCAAAGTCACTCCCAAAGCTCGCCATCGAGTTGAATATGTGCTTGGAGGCACCACTGTCCAACATGGCCACTTGACCACCGCCTGCAGCCAATGGCAGGTCGCCGGTGAATGTGTCAGTCCTGCTGTGCGCCGATGCAACACACAGGGCAAGTGGGGTGCATATAGGATGCCCCCCTGGTAAGTCACCTGACTCGTCATCATCAGAGCCACTGCTATCCTCCAGATCAGGCGCATCATCATACCAATCAGCACCAGTACCAGGGTCAGCGCTCTCGAGGCAGAGGTGTTGCTCACAATGGAGAGAGAATAGCCCAGATGCCCAATCATCAGAGGGGACGCCACCCACTCCTTCAAGGGGCTGCAACATGCACACCTCGTCCTCCTCGTCCGAGTCCGAAGCGTCCACCAGATCAGGCATATCCTCTGAAGCATAGCCATCATAATCCGAGCTAGTGCCAGAAGCTGCATCCAGAGCACTGATGGAGTTACCAGAGTCACCGCCACAATGAGGATAAAACAGCCCAGATGCCCAATCATCAGAGGGGATACCCACTCCTTCAAAGGGCTGCCATGAGTGCTCACCATCCTCCTCGTCCGAGTCAGAGGCATCCTCCAGAGCTGGCACAGTATCTGACGCATAATCTTCCTCATCCGAGTCAGAGGAATCACTGAGACCAGGCACACATCCGAGTCTAGATAGTGTGTGACAGGCCCAGGCATGATGGCGAGCAGCAACCCTTGCAGGTGTCATGAAACTGACATCAGAGCCATCCAGTGCATGCACATACTCAGGCAATGGTTGAGAAGAGAAGGCATGGTGAAAGGAAACCTGCTCAACACCATGCACCACATAGGCATCTGGTGTGGTTCCAGAGGTATGATCTTCTGGATCCGAAGAGTCATCACCACGATGAGAAGAGCCTTCAGAGTCATAGCCACTGTGATCTGAACCGTCACTGCCACCAGACGAGGAGTCAAAGTCCCAATCATCCTCATAACCATATCCCAGCAAGGCCCAGAAGTCCTCAACCGCCTGCACCGTGTCCCGAGTGACCATGCTGAGCAAAGTCACCCATGACTGCAACTTCTCAAAGGACCTTCGCACCATGACCGGCTCCTTCTCAATCAGACGCTGCAGTAGACCGTGCTGCTCCGCCACAAGGTGCTTGGCACACTCCATCTTCACTTGGCACACCACTCTGCCAACAGCAGGAAAGTGATGATCTTCCAGCACCTTCAATGCCCTGTCCGACACTTCCACAGAGCCACCCATGAACATACTATGCACACCTTGGACATCCGTTGTGTACCATGGCTGCCTGGGGGATATCTGATATCCAGCCCCAAGATGCTGCTCCCTTCCTGCTTCCCACAGGGCTTGGGTAGGCTCAAGCTTCCTCCCAGGGAGGGCCGTGCACAGAGTGTCAATGTACACAAACGAGTCGTACACTGGAGCCACCGGAAAGTACTTGTGCTTGTTCAACAAGAACCGATGCTTGTTGGGCACATAAGGGTGTGACCTCTTACCATGCTTCTTCAATGCAGAGTGCCCTCTCACAGAAGCATCAGACCTCCACCGACAGACACCACTCACAGATTGGCCCTCTTCTCCAACTGGGAAAGAATTCTCAGAAGATGTAAGTCCACCCAGAACTGCATAGTAGTTGTACAGGGAGACACCAGCATAGTCTTCCCCAATGTAACCAGAGATAAACTGGGGCATGTCCTCAGAGAAACAGGTAACCACACTGTCCAGCTCACAGATTGCATACAGAGCCTCCCCAGAAGCATCCACACCAGGGTCCTGCTGAGCTTCAGTGACAGCAGCCGCACGATTGGGTAGCTTCCCATGATTCTGGTAGTCCTGGACCCTCTTCATTATCGCGTCCCTCCTCTTGGGATTCTTCTTGAGGAACTCCTCCCGCTTGCCCTCGTTAGTCACAAAGCACTCCTTGGACGAGTGCCCAGTCATATGACATATGGGGCACGGAACCTTCTTGAGCATCACAGTACGTTTCTGCTCCTCCTGCTTGCGCCTGTCCTCCACGATTCCAGCACCCGTCTCCGTAGCTGCCGCTGAAGTAGCTATAACGTTGTCGAAGTGGTCACACACCGCGTCACTCAGCTCCTGGAACGACGGTATCTTGTTCTTGGAGTACATAGAACGTACCAAGACATACGCCGGGTTCAAGAATTTCAGCACCATAGCCACAAAGACCGCCTCCAGGCTGGCAACATGAAATTTCTCACCGGTCGGCAGGAATTCGCTCGTGCACGCATATTCCTTCACCCTGTCGAGAAGTTGCCGCGCACTCAGAAAGAACGGCAGTGGGTTAGCAAGCGACGCAAACTTCTTCGTGTCATCAAGCAGAGCCTGGACCTGCCTCACAAAGTACGCAGGGCCCGTGCTCCGACGCATTTTAACTAACTGCCGCCAGGCCAATATACCATTCGCCTCCTCACTGTACGTCTGCACCACCGCATTTGCCGTCTTGGAAGTCACGGCCGACAGAAAGTCGTGAAACAACTGATTCGCTGCCACAGAGAAGTGCTCGTCGTTCTTGACGTCCTCCAAGTCAAGGGATGACCCTGGAATACCGCTGTCACCGAACATTAGATCTCGGATGACACGATATACAAACCGTCAGATGGCAAAAAACGATTTACGGTGAAGATCGAGTTAAATTTTCCGTAGGTCGCTGTCAAAACCTTGAGAGGCACGAAAGTGTCCTCACATTTCCGGTGCAATGCTACTCTTTGCCGTCTTCATACTTCTAGCCAGCCCCGCGTACTCAACAAAACGTATATACGATGATTTTGACGACGTCCAATTTATTATTCAATGTTATGATGGCGATACTTGTACGTTCACCATCCCTGATGTTCCTTCTTTAATTGGGGAAAGGGTTAGCATCAGTTTATTTGGATTAGATACTCCTGAGCTTCGAGGCACGTGTGCCCAAGAAAAAAGACTCGCAAAAGAGGCGAAACTTCTTGTAGAGACTTTATTACGGGGAGCTACAACAATATCTTTGCGCAATACACGCCGTGACAAGTACTTCCGCATTTTGTGTGACGTAATAGTCGACAACACGTATCGTCTCCAAGACCAACTTCTGACTAACAAGCTTGCTGTGCCTTATTACGGCAGTACTAAAGAGCACGACTGGTGCTCAAGCGAGTTGAAATAGTGTGTGTATGAACGTGCGACAACAACGTTTCCTCAAACAAGTATACACCGTCCTAGATAACATTATTGACAACACTTTTGAGTTATACGTGTGGCTTACTTTCGTTGTTGTGGCCTCATACTTGTTTAACAATATTCACACCGAAACTCAAGCTCACGCCGTATACGTGTTCGTTCACCTACTTATTTCTTTTATTTACTATTTGCTTGGATACGTCGTGTTTTTAGCTTTGAAGCAAGGTTATTTGCACCTCGAAGACTTGTGGACCCCTAACTCATCGGACTCGTAGTTATGCCTAAAAGCGTCGTGAAGCAAATAAAAGAACTGGCGTCAAAGGTTGTTTTTATTTTGACTATGATGCAAGCAACTGCCCTGTTTATTAGAATGTTGCCTAAGATAAAAAAGCTTATGACGTCTCCAATTATTTCAGACGAAGTGGAGCGGAATATTACCGAAACTCTTGACACTGTCTCAAATACCGAGTGCAATATGGAAGACTCTTTTGATCCCTTGAACATAATGCGTCAACTCATCCGAAACGTAGAGAATAACTTTCAAGTAGAAAAGACAAAAGAGCCATCCAAGGTTGATACGGGAAAGAAAAGCTCAAACCAAAACGATATGTTACCTGCTCGGAGTCTACGGTCTCTGGCAAAAGCTTCGGACTCTCAACCTCTCACCCCCCCCAAAACAAGCCTTCACAAAACCAATTCAAGCAATTTGAAGAGAAAGAGGGAGGCTAACCAAGCGACGGTGTACAAGCGTAAAAAAGCAGAGCAAATACTTAAGCGCCAAACACAACTTCCAATTAAAGTCGGCGATGTTATTGGTGGAAACTTTCAAGAGGAAGGTCTGTTGCCTCTTCGAGTCACGAGTACATCCGACCTCAAAGAAGATCGGATAATTGGTGTGAATATATTTGAAGAGGTGCCCTTCCAAGAACTTGTCCCTGAAGACCTTACTACGTTTGAAAAATGGTATAAAGAAAGTGAAACCCAATACACAATATTGTTGGAGCAATGTTCGTATCCTTTGGTATTGCTATGGCAAAGGAACTTTTGCCGTATCGTGTCCGTTGATGCCGACACAAAGTGTGAAATTTGCGGATGCACGAACGATGCAGAGAAGATGATATTGTGTGATGATTGTGATAATGGCTATCACATTTACTGTTGTGAACCGGCATTGAACAAAATACCGGAAGGTATGTGGTTTTGCAGATCTTGCGTCGAGAAGAAAGAAGGTTTATAAAGGTTGTTTATTCATATGTTTTTTGTTCCAGTCTGAAAATTCTTGCTATTTTCTTAGTATTTTTCTTGTCAAAAACATCCAATTTCGTGTTCTTATTTGTTGAAAGCTTGACATAAATATTTAATTATTTTGCGTTCTTTTTGGTATGTTTACCTATTTTGTAATTACAAGTCATTTTATTTACGATAACAATGAAAATATTAGAGCTCTTTTGCGGGACAAAATCATTTTCTAAAGAAATGAAAAAAAATTACGCACATTGTGAAATCACGACTTTAGATATTCTTCACAAATACGATCCTACAATAAACGAAGATATTCTTCAATGGAATTATAAAGAAAAGTATTTCCCAAAAGATTTTGATATAATTTGGACTAGTCCGCCTTGTACCGAATATTCTAAAGCACACCGGCGCAAACCACGAAATCTCATTTTGGCCGACAACATAGTAAAAAGAACCATTGAAATCATAAATTATTTCAAACCCGTTTATTGGTTTATTGAGAACCCGGCCGACGGTGGGTTGTTACAACATAGAGACTTTATGATTCCATTATGTATGTATAAGCACACTTGTTGTTATTGTAGATATGATTTTCCATATAGAAAAACGACTAATATTTGGACAAATATGAACGGTTTAAATTTGAAAATATGTAATAAATTAACGCCTTGTGATAGTAAACAAAAGTATGGTAAGCATTTATATACCGCCCAACGTACACAATCATCGAATTCCAAAGATAATATAGGTGTAAATGATGCTTATGTAATACCACCACAATTATTGAAAGAATTAATTCAAGATTTACATTGTAGGGACAATAAATTCATTGAAATTCCTACGAAATGCTGATGGATGATTTTGTTTCTTATGTAAATCAATAAACAAAAAGTCGTGTGGGTTTTGAATTGACTTCTTATATACATCGTCAAATACTTCTTTTGATATTTCACCCGCACATTCTTCGGAAATACAATCAATTTCTTTCATATTTTTGTTGCGAAATACCAACATATGTGTTAAATTTCCACGAATAGCTTTCAATAGGCCACCGCTATTTGAGGTGTATGATTGTGTAGCAAACAAAAGAGTTGTCCCTAATGCAGAATCTTTTAATTTTCCCATATGTCTATGTTTGATAACTAAGTTACTTAATTTGGAAGAAGGTTTCATAACGTCGGAGCCTTGTACATCATCAAAAAATACCACAATTATAGGCTTTTTACCATTGTATTTATGGATTGGAGGTTCAAAATCAGAATCTGAAAATTCTAATAATAATTCAGATGGAATATCATATATATCAATATCTTTTCTTTTCAACAACGACATTAATTTCTTATATTTTTTCAATTTTTCGTGATATTCTTCATAGTCGGTGGCTTCTTCATTTAATATATTTTCAATCTTTTCGGGAACATCTTTTGTTGGCTCTAAAACATCAATATCGTCATCTAATGGAAGATCTTTGAAATAATGTTTATTGTTATGATATGTTGGAGACACCAAAATTAATCTATCTAAAGCATTATTATTTTTCATCAATCTTAATAAATTAGATAAAGCTGTGGTTTTACCCACACCTCTTTTCGCCACGGCCAAAATAATTCCGTGTAATTGAATAAAATCAGGTTCGGTGTTTATAGTAAATGCTGAATTTTTCGGTAATTGAATTCCATATTTTTTGTCATTTATTTTTTGAAAAGACATCAATAAATTCAAAAGTTTCCTTATAATAAATATTAAAATTCTGGAAATAAAGATTTATATGTTTTATGAAATTGTTTATCGTTATCTAAAACATCATTATAAGTTGGAGGTTGTGAATTTTCATTTTTTTCATAATTTTTTCCATTTTTGATTTTTGATTTTTTGGATCTTTTTATTATAACTTCAGGTTCACTATCACTAGATTCACTAGAATCACTTTCAACAACAATAACTTCCTTTTTTTTCTTTGGTTTTTTAAAAGATTCTTTTACACGGCTAACAATGTTTTCATTGTTGCTACGTTCAGGAATTTCTTTTTCAATAGATTTATGAATAATTTTAGGTTTAATTGTTTGTTGAATTTTTTCTTGAGCTTCTTGTAATTCTTTTTTATTTTCTAATTCTTTTGCAAGTTTAATATCTTTTTTAGCATCAGCATTCTTTTTTCTAGTGTCCATAGCTTTTTGTCTAGCTATTTTTAGTCTCTCTAAAGTAGCTTCGTCCGTAATTTTTTCACCTTTTTTAAATCCCATATTACAATATATAAGAAAATAATTTTCTAATAATTTCTAATCTTTTCTAAAAACAATTTAAATTTTTAAAAAGAGTTTTTCAATGTTTTAATCAAATATATTTTTTATTATTTTTTATTTCCTATATAATTTCTATAATATTTTTATAAATAATTTCTAATCTTTTATAAAAACAATTCGATTTTTAAAAAGAGTTTTTTAAATGTTTTAATCAGATATATTTTTATTATTATTTTTTAATTCCTATATAATTTTATATGCTTTTTATATGATTTTTATAAATATTTTCTAATCTTTTATAAAAACAATTACAATTTTTAAAAAGAGTTTTTAAATGTTATAATCAAATATATTTTTTATTATTTTAATTCCTATATAATTTTATATGATTTTTATATGATTATTATAAATATTTCTAATCTTTTATAAAAACAATTACAATTTTTAAAAGAGTTTTCAATGTTTTAATTAAATATATTTTTAATATTTTTTAATTCCTATATAATTTCTATATTATTTTCATAAATAATTTCTAATCTTTTATAAAAACAATTTCAATTTTAAAGATTTTTTAAATGTTATAATCAAATATATTTTTTAATTATTTTTTAATTTCTATATAATTTCTTTATTATTTTTGTAAATAATTTTTAATCCTTTTTAAAAAAAACATATTTACATTTTAAAAAGAGTTTTCAAATGCTATATCAAAATACTTTTTATTTATTTCAATTCCTATATAATTCCTATTCAAATTTTTTGAAACAATTCCTGAAGTGCCGATACCACAACAAGGATCAATGACTAAATCATTTTCATTAGAATATGTTTTTATTAACCATTCAAATAAATTATATGGTTTCGCACAAGGATGTTTGCTTTTATAATTTCCATTAGAAAACTTTATTACACTTCTAGGAAATCTTTTACCATCTAAACATATAGTAGGTGTCCTATCCGTATAATGAGTATATAATTCTGTTCTAGGTCCTTGCCCTTGTCTAACATATGGTTTATTACCTTCAATTTTTATTGGATTATAAGTTGGTAAACGTTTATAAAATACATATATCATTTCGTGTGATCTTAAAGGCATTTGATTAGCGTGGTAAAATCCTAAAGCCATAGTTTTTTCATAGACTAAATCGTATCTAAACCATTTTTTATTGCTTTCAATGATATTATGTCCATATTTTGTTGTTGTTGTAAATATATAAACACATATCTTTTTGCCTATTCTTTTTAAATGTATCCACAATTGATCCAAATCAATAACATCTTTATCCCAAGAACAATTAGTCTGATTATACGGCAAATCACATATAAATAAATCTGCCGAATTACTTTTAATTGTTGGTAAAATTGTAAAGCAATCATTATTATATATTTCATACATATTTTTACTTTTATTTTTTTGTGAGTTTCAAAACAATTTAAAAAATAGGTTATACTTTATATCAATGGAAAACATTAGTGAATCATATCCAAAGTATACTAAAGTTACATCAAAGAATGGAAAAGTTTATTATAAAAAACCCCTAGACACAAATAGAAGAGACAAAAATAAATATTACGAAAATCATAAAATAAAGTTACAAAAACAAATGACTATACAAAGAATTATAGAAAATAAAAATGTATCTATGATCACTTTGAAAAAACATAATATAGACAAAATTGAAATAATAAACATTTTTTCTAATAAAATTAAAGAGTCTCCTGAAAATTTTGACAAACTTCTTGATATTCAAAACAAATTCATTGAAAAATTAAAAGTAACAAATACCACTTAAAGATTACGTTACATTATAAGTATAATAAAAATATTCTATAATAATATGTCACCTAAAAAGAATAAAGATGAAAAAGATAAAGGCAAAGCACCTATGACACAATCAAAGAAAACAAATTTGAAAAAGATAAAGAATTATAGGGCCGGAAATTTTAAGGCATCAAGTTCTAGACAATTGACTCAAGAACAATGGAATAAAATAACAAAATTTGAAAAAGAAAAAATTAATGATGATTTTACTAAAAAAGATAAAAGGGAAACACTACAAGATTTAATTGAAAAATATGAAAATGATAATGACAAAAAGAAAAATAAACCCGAATTGATTTCTAGGCAAGAATATGAAGAACAATTTACAAATAAAAATGTGACAAAAGAATTTGTTGATAAAGGTGGAAATTCCGGAATAAGTATGAAAATAAATTTCAATCGTTTTTTGGGAAAGCCTTTAGAATATTGGATGAAATTAATGAACAAAAAAACTGATCAAAATTCTGAAGATGTTAAACACTTTCAATTTGGAATATCATTTCAAAATGGAGAATCTGATTTTATTAGTGCAAAAAATGAAACTGATTTTTATGAAAAATTAGATGGAATGATTCAAAGCGGAGATGATAGAGGTCGTGCAAATTCAATTACAATTTCTTTATTAAATTTCAAAAAATTAAATGGAAAAGGTGCTCCTTTGCCTATGCCGAAAACGGTACAAGAATTAAAATCCAAAAAAAGTGTGATTACCATTCAAGATGAACAATGTTTTGCTAAATCTTGCCTTGTAATGTATTATAAAGAAAATGCATCTTCAACCATTTATCATAATGTTCACCAAGATAAAAGAAATAGATTAACAAAAGAAGCCATAGAATTAATGAAAGAATTAGAATTTAATCCTGAAGACGGTATAGGATTTGATGACATTAATTTATTTGAGGAAAAGTTTGATAGAAATATAATTATTCACGGAATGACTGATTTAGGTTGTACAATAATGTACCCACCTTCAAAAGAAGGGTTACCAAAAAGGGCTGAATGGAATTTTGTTTATTATCATCTTAATTCAAGTTTTGGTCACTTTGAACCTATTACAAAAATTGAGGCATTTTATGGAAAAATACACAAATCAAGATGCTATAAATGTCGTAGCAAATTATGTGATTTTTCAAAAACGAAAACAAAACAATATATTGATTGGAAACAAGCTATTTATTGTCAAGAATGTAATATAAAATTTCTAAATAAAAAATGTTATGATTTACATAAGAAAGGGACAGCTTGTAAATACTTTCATAAATGCAAAGGTGAATGTAAACAAATATATGATACAAGAAAAGAACAACATATTTGTGGACACGAATATTGTCCAAATTGTAAGTTATATTGTGATGTAAGAAATCATATTTGTTATATTACAAAGAAAAAACCAAAAGAAATAATAGAAGAAGAAAAAATAGGATTTTTTGATTTTGAAGCATATAATGAAAGAAAGCACGAAGTCAATTTAAGTGTTACACAATACTCAAATGGAGAATCATTTGTTCATTACAACATTGAAGAAGCTTGCAAATTTCTTTTTTCTAATCAACACAAAGACTTTACTTTTATTGCACACAATGGTTCAAAATATGATTATGTATTGATTGTTGAATACATAATGACAACAATGAATGAAATTCCCGAAATTGTGCAAAATGGTGGTAAAATAATGTATTTGAAATATCAAAATGTTACATTAATGGACAGCTATTTACATCTAACAAATCCTCTTAGCAAATTTTCAAAAATATTTTCTTTGAAAGGAGAGAAAAAGGGTATTTTCCGCACAAATTTAATACACCAAAAAATAAAGAATATATAGGTCCACTTCCCGATAAACATTATTATGGTTTTAATCAAATGAAAAATGAAGCCCGGAAAGAATTTTTAGATTGGTATTATTGGAATGAAAAATTCACTTTTGATATGCAAAAAGAAATTTTAGAATATTGTCAAAGTGATGTTAGAATTTTACGATTAGGATGGATGGAATATAGAAAAATGATTTTGGAAATAACAAATGATGAAATTGATCCTACAAGTTATTTGACTATTGCATCTTTAACTCAAACAATTCATAGGTATATACATATGCCTGAAAATTCAATAGCAATATTGAGTAATATTACAAAAGGAAAACAACAATCAAAAATAGGAGACAAATGGTTAGAATATATAAAGCATACAAATAAGATAGAAAATCTAATAAAAGAATACAAAATTCCTAATTTCTATTTTGGAAATAATGCAAGACATAAATATGTAGATGGTTATGACCCTGCAACAAATACAATTTATGAATTTTTAGGAGATTATTATCACGGAAATCCTGAAGTGTACAAAAACAAAATGTTTAGAAAGAATTACAACTTTAATAAAACATTTTTTCAATTGAATGAAGAAACAAATAAACGGCTTGAAAAATTAAAAGAATTAGGATACAATGTCGTATACATTTGGGAAAATGAGTTTAATGAATTACGAAAGCACAATAAAAATGTTATTGATTTTTTAAATACGTATAATGTACCAATACATTTTAGAGATGCATTATTTGGTGGTAGAACAGATCCTAAAAAATTATACCATAAATGTAAGGAAGGGGAAATAATTAGGTATGTAGATTTTACAAGTTTGTATCCTTGGGTTTTAAAATATTGTTTATTTCCATTTGGACATCCTTCAAAAATATATAATGAAATCGACTTATTAGGTATAAGAAATATAGAACAATTTTTTGGGGTTATAAAGTGTACCATTATTCCTCCAAATGATTTGGAAATGGCTGTGTTACCATTAAGGACCCGGGGACAGTCCAAGATGGAAAAGCTTACATTTCCATTGACAAAAATGACCGGAACTTGGTGCACCGAAGAAGTAAAATTAGCTTTGAAGAAAGGCTATGTGATTGAAAAAATTCATCAAGTTGTACACTGGGAAAACACATCTTATAAAATATTTGAAAGTTTTATCAATACTTTTTTAAAAATAAAACAAGAGGCAAATGATTTTCCTGAGTGGGTACAAAATGATGAAGATAAAAATTTGTATATAAAAAAATATTTTGAGAAAGAAGGAATATTGTTAGACAAAGAAAATATATATAAAAATGAAGGAATGAGAACTATAGCCAAACTTTTTCTTAATAATTTGTGGGGAAGATATTGCTTGAAACCTAATAAAAGACAAAATAAATATTGCAACAATGCTGAGATATACGACATTTTATCAGATTCTAGAAATGATAATGTTGTTATTCAACCTATTCCACAAGTAAATGATGATGTGAAATATCACATAGGATTTAATATATTAGATGAATATGCTGAAACAAATTTTAGTGTGAATGAAGTTATTGGTGTTTTTACTACCGCTTATGCAAGAATTAAATTGTACAATTTAATGGATGATGTAGGATTTGAAAATGTATTACATCACGATACGGACTCTGTGATTTATATTGAAAACAAAACAAATATACATATTTACAAAGAACAATTAGGAGATTATTTAGGTGAATTGACTGATGAATTGTATGATAATAAGAAGAAAATATATAAAAAATGCATTGAGTATGTAGCCACAGCACCTAAATCATATTCATTATTATTTGATGATGGAACAACAATGACTAAAGTGAAAGGATTTTCATTAAATTTTCAAAATTCACAAAGTCTAAATCATAATGAAATAACAAATATGATGTTAAATGAACAAAACAAAGTAATTGAAATAAAATATGATGTTTTAAGAAAGCCTAAAAAATCATCACTTACCGATAAACAATATGCAGCTCTTGGAATTGAAACAAGAAGTGAAACAAAATCATTTTCTTTTAATTATGATAAAGGTTTTATTCAGTTGGAAACATTTAATATAATACCTTGGGGACACAAAGATATTGTTAGTGACAATAAATAAGGTTTATTATATTAAACAATGAGTAAATCAATTTCTGAAAAAGAAATACAAAAGTTTTATTTAGATCCTGAAATAGGATTGAGTGGTGTATCATCATTTACAACTAAATTAAAATCTCGTGGGTATAAAGTTACCGAAAAGCAAGTCAAAGAAGCTATTGAAGCCACCGAGCTTAATCAAACATTTTCTCAAAAAAAGAAATTAAATAGAAAAGAATTGTTTCCTATTTATGGTAAAGACCCTAATAAAAATTATATTCAAGCTGATTTAGCATTTAAACCAAATGTTAAAAGACAAAATAAAGGATTTTCTGTAATTTTAACGGCTATTAATGTAAACACAAGAACGGCTTATGCATATGCACTCAAATCAAAAACGGTCAAAGATAAAAATAATAAAAACATTGAAAGTGCTGAGGGAATTATACCGGTTTTTAAAAAATTAATAAAAGATTCAAAAATGAATGTATTGACAACTGATAATGGATCAGAATTTACAAACAAAGCTATGAAAAAGTTATTAAAAGACAATGATATTGAACACTATTTAAATGAGCCTGATGACCATTCAACTATGGGTATGATTGAAAGATTCAATAAAACATTGAAAATAAAATTAGAAGCGAATTCTGCAAGTAAAGATAGCGTAAATTGGGTTGATTATTTAGACTCTATTGTTAAAAATTATAATAGCACACAAAATGTTGGAAATATTAATAGGTCCGCGCCTGATAATATGTCATATACAAAAATAATTAGAAATATTTTATTAAAAAGAAATAAATTGACCGAACTTCTTGAAAAAGTAGGTATAAAACCTGGAGATAAAGTAAGAATTAAAATTAAAACTAAAACATTTGATAAAGAGTCTCAAAAATGGTCTACAAAAATATATAAAGTAAAATCAATAAAAGGATTAAGTTATGTTATTGAGGATGGTAATGAGACTTTAGCTAGACGATATAAACCAAGAGAATTATTAGAAGTCAAAGGAAATGCTTCTAACAAAAAGACTAATGAGCCCACGGTAAAAGAATTAGTAGTTAAACAAAATAAAAAAGAAAAAACTTTGAAAAAAGAAGGAGTTTCATCTTCCAATAGAATTTCTAAAAGAACACGAAGTCAAAATAAAAATAATAAAGATAATGAAACAGAAATTGATTTACGATAATTTTTTTAAATTAGATTATATATATATATATTTATGGTAAGAGCAAATCAAACACAAGCTCAACGAAGACTTAATAATAGAATTTATTGTGGGTACAAGGACCCTGCACCATCAGGTCGTCCGCTTGGAAATCAAATTCAATGCAAAGCTAGTGGTCAATTAAGACGTTTTGGAAGAATTTTAAGAGCACCTCATCCAGCCGATAGGCAACAAAATAGACGAAGACGATAATTTTATATAATATATATAATATATATAATATGAGAAAGATTTTGACTGATGATATTGTTAGACAATATTGTTTAAATGAATCAGGGTTTAAAAATGCTGCATCAAATAAATCAATTTTTAAAGGATATTCAAATTTAGCATCAAAAAATTATTCAATGACTGCACCTTCTCAAAATTCTGTAGACTTTTATAATTCAATTTCACAAACTTCATTTATAAATCCATCTGATTTGATTCAAAATTTAAAACGAAATGATGTTAATGTTTTTGTCCCGGAAAATTATACGAGAGCGGACAATTTACAAAGGTTTGCAGATTTAAGTGAATCTGATGTAGAAACTCCAATAAGAACTCCTATATCACCTGAATCTGAATTTGAAGAAGAAGAAGATTTTTTGAATGAATTAGAAACTAATCAGTTAAATTTTAGATTAAACAGTTTACAAAAAGATATACGAATTTCACCATTACCATTAAATACTCCAGAAAATCAAGGCGAGTCAGGTAGTTCTAGAAGAACCGTTGTCAATCCTGTATTTCAACAAGCTTTATTCAATGCAGCTATGAAAAATCAAGAAGACGATGATGATACTAGTGGTGTTGAATATATGGGTGTAGAAGTAAGTCCACTTGCAACAAGTCCGCAAATATTTACAAGAGGACAACGTGCAAGTAGAGCTAATCAACCATAAAAAATATATATATTAATATATAAATGACGCGAGCTGAATGGAATGAAACATTAAAGAAATGTGCAAAAGAATATCATTCTAAAAAAGGTACACAGCCTAGAAAAAGATATTCAAAGAAATCTAGCAAAAATAGATCTATGAAACAAAGTCCTCAGCCTCAAGTAGTTTCAAAACCTATTGTAAATCGTCCAATAAATCAAAGAGGTGCTCGCTTTCCTTTTGGTCTTGTAATATAAATTTGTGTATTCATAAAAAAGACTCTTTTATTTTCAAAAGACTTTTTTATAATGAGCGAGTAAATGTTTGTATATACTTTAATAATATATTTTTACTTATTGTAAATTTATTGTACATTTCTTAAAAGACTCTTTTATTTTCAAAAGACTTTTTTATAATGAGTGAATGTTGGTATATATTTGTATAACATATTTTTACTTATTGCAAATTTATTGTACATTATTCAAAAGACTCTTTTTATTTTTGAAAGACTTTTTTATAATGAGTGAATGCATATTAGAAAATGTTTTTGTAACTAAAATTTTCCACTTAAAGAGTTAGACTTCATAAGGTAGAACAAATCACAATGACTACTACTTTCAATGATCTTCCTCTTGATATTCAAGACAAGATTTACTTTATGAAACATCAACTTGAAATGAAAGAAGTATTTGAAGATCTTATAAGATGTAATAAATGTATAGTGTGTAGTAGAAATATAAAGCTAGATTTTAATGAATCCTTGTGCATATTTTGTTGTGAAAATTACAATAATGATTTGATAAAGTATGCAATAGTATGTCGTGGTAAAAAGTCTATGTGGGAAACTTTAAGCTTATATGAAGAAAATGATTATATATATGGTCCCGACCTTAATGAAAACCCAAAATGTCTTGGACATTCTTCGGAAATGGAAAGAATTTGTACAATACCATTTAATTCAAATAAAAAATTTCTGATAATGGAATATGAAGCTTTTGTAAATAATAAACATATCGAGACTAGTCTTCGCAATTTAAGAGCTTAAAAAAGATTTACAAAATATGATTGCAAAGTACTTTTCCACTCCGGTGCATAAAAGATGCAATATCGTTCATTGTGAACAAGATACTCAATTTATTGAAAATCAAACTAATAACCCAATAATGATACTTTATAAAAACGATGAACTCTTTATAGATTTTGTAAGTTTTTATCTTGATTTAAATCTTGACCTATTTGACGTTGAAGAATTAAGCAATAAACAAATTAAGATATCATATAATGAATATCGTGAACAATTTAGTGATGACGAAGACGAAAGAGAATCTAGTGAGGATGAAAGTGATAGTGATGAAGATTGAAATAACTTAAGAACAATTTATAATATATATATGTAATAATATACATCATTTATATAATTTATTTAAGAACTTATTTAAATTTATTTTAGAACTTATTTAAATCTTATTTTGTTACACATTTATTTACGTAATTTATTTATCATTTATTACGTAATTATTTATTGTATATTTATTGTATATTTCCTTGTCATTTTACTTGTCATTTTCTTGTCATTTTCTTGTCATTTTTCTTGTCATTTTTCTTGTCATTTACTTGTCATTTTTCTTGTCATTTTCCCTTGTCATTTCCTTGTATGACTTATGACATATATGATATAGGGTTATGACATATGTCATAGGGTTTTCATAGGGTTTTTATAGTGATAAAAAAGCGTACCCTATAGTCGGACACTTACTACTTGAGTCCCCATTGTCTAATTGACATTTAAATAAATTTGAATAATTTTGATTTTGATTTATTTTAATCGAACTATTAAAAAGTTCTTTCAAGTTTGAAAGTTTGAAAGTATCTTTGGGAAAATATCTTATTTGATTTTCATAAATATGATTGACAATTTTATCCTCTATAGCTAATATAATATTTTCCATATCTTCAACTAAATTAAACGAAATATTATACCGGTCACTCCCTTCAAAGTTGTAAAGTCCAAATGGACAATGCATTTTTGGTGTTTCTAAGTATAACGGCTTTTGATCATATTGAATACTTATAAACTTATATGGTTTAGATTTACTTTTTATTTTTGTAAAATCAACATTTTCAATACTCAATTTTTCAATATCAAAATTATTATATTTAACTACCGAAATCATTTTATTAAATTAAGTTATAATATTTATTTTTTAAGTTAGTTTATGTTTTTAACTTTAAGACACCGACTCCCTTCGGTATATACTCACAATGGCTTCTACTTCTAATCTTCATGGTATTCAAAACATGGTCGATGATGTGAAAACCAAGCTAACAAACGAAGAATATTTGAAATTTTGTGATCTTTTGAAAAATCAATATAATAATGAAGAAAAGTCAACTTACTTAATTTGTGAAATTGAGTTCATAAAACCATGTATAGTTCCTTATACAATTACGGAACTTATTGAGGACAACGATGGTTGTTTATTCAATATAACAACCACTATTAAAACAAAAATTATAAAAATAGAAAAATCCATGCATGATAAAATTCACGAGCAAATAGTGACCCAAGGGTACCATCGATGGCATACAAATGTTAGCCCTAATTGCACAATCTTGAAAACAAAAGACACATACGACTTGACAATAAATGATGGAATTTATAGAGGAAATGTAGACGGCGTAGTAATAATAAGTATTAAAATCATAGGAGTTGCAAAGTAAAATCAAATTAATGACATTTTTTATTATTATTTTATTTATGATTTTTTTAATTTATTATTTTTATATTTATTTCACCAATTTACGATAAATATTATATTATTTATTATATTATATTATTATGGTAAGAGCAAATCAAGCACAACCACAACGAAGACGGAATAATAGAATTTATTGTGGATACAAGGATCCTCCACCTTTAGGTCGTCCGTTCGGGAATAAAGTACAATGTAAGGCTATTGGTCAATTACGACGTTTTGGGAGGATTTTAAGAGCACCTCATCCAGCCGATAGACAACAAAATAGGCGAAATAGATAATTTAAAAAAACTATAGGAATTAAAAATTAAAATCAAATATATTATTACTAGTTTTATTTTATTGTTGCAATTGTAATATTTTTTCTAATTTATCATATTTATATTTATTCCACCGGAAACTCTCACCGAACCGGATAAATTCACCGGAAGCTCCCCGGAAGTTCGCCGGACCGGATAAATTCACCGGAAGCTCACCGGAATTGTCTAGGGTTTGGATGGTAGTAGGATGTTGTAGGGTTTGGCGATAAGATTTTTCCCCAACCCCAGGCGCAGCCTAGGGTTTTGTTGGTGGGGGAAAATTTTGTCGCCAAACGCTACATCATACTACTGTGAAACTTCGGGTAGTTCAAGTGACGATGAACATCAACCTCAAGTGATTATCAAAAAATCAAAAAAGAAAGACAAAGTTTCAAAAACGGAAGGAAAGCCAAACGCAGCACCTCCGACTTATCATGACGTTTTGAATTCAGACCCTCATTTTCATAAAACATTCAAATCATTGTTTCCAGAATTTTGAAAGAATATTTGTATCATTTATCTTTCCAATAGTCTTTCCCATAAGAAACAAATATCTCTTGATTCTTTTTTACATTTGATGTTAATCGAACATTTCCTACAGAATTTATTTTAGCATAATTTTTGCATTTGATTCTTTTGGCACTTTGAGGGGTACAATCATTGAACTTACCGGCAACTGAATTTGTTTTCGATGCATCATAAAACAGATTATTATTCTTTTTCCAAATATGTGTTCTTCGATTCAATGGAGGTAATTCATTCATTGTTAATCGTTGCGTGCCGACGGTGTATCGACCAACTAACTTATCTTTTTTCAAGTCTTCTTTGGCATATACCCCAAGACCTGAATTTGGAATACTACTTTCCTTTATATCTACTACTCTATGAACATAACAATAAGGACTATATTTACAAGTCATGTTTCTACATTGATTTCCACTACTTTTCGAAATAGCTATACACCGTTCACAAGATGTTTTCTTCATAAGTTATGGATTTATTTTTTCAGGAATAATAAATTCATCAAATCGTTTTCGAAACATCGATGGATGATTGTCTTTCTTATGTAAATCGATTAATAGAAATGAATGTGGTTCATTGATAGCATGTGCATATACTTCATAGAAAGTCGTTTCGTCAATTTCACCGGCACAAGATTCATATATTTCTTGTAATTCTTTTTTGTCTTTCATTTTGAATATAGCTAAAGAAGTTGCATTATTCTTCACGGCCCGTGGACAACCACCAAATTGAGATTTAAAATTCTGAATAGCAATAAAACAACTTATTCCTAAAGCACCACCGGTTTCAAAATCAGCTATATGTCGATGTCTTGTGATAAAATTTAGAAATTTTGGAGTTCGAAACAAATTCGTTGATTGACAATCATCGACAAAAACAGCCAATATAGGACGTTCACCATTATATTTATGTACGGGCTTTTTCGAAACCGTCTGATGTCAAAAATTCGAGCAATAATTCTGGGTCG
Organism: Cymbomonas tetramitiformis; assembly: GCA_001247695.2. Taxonomy (NCBI): domain Eukaryota; kingdom Viridiplantae; phylum Chlorophyta; class Pyramimonadophyceae; order Pyramimonadales; family Pyramimonadaceae; genus Cymbomonas; species Cymbomonas tetramitiformis. The sequence goes on from LGRX02006313.1 coordinate 53,062, forward strand.
ATATCATCGATAAAGATGTTTCTATTATTTAATTTGTCCATCAATGAATTCCATTTTTTCAAGTCTTCATGATATTTCAAATATATGTCTCTTTCTTCTTCGGCTTTTTGAATAATATCATTAATAACATTTGCACCATCGTCGGGTTGGTACACATCTTCGGAGTCGATATCTAATGACTTCATTAATTTTTTGTTTGAATTAAATGTAGGACTTATAACAAATATTCGATGTAATGACCTTTCTTTTTTCAACATTTTCAAATAGTTAGTCACAGCGACTGATTTTCCAGACGAACGTTTTCCAATAAATATTGAATTTTGATGAGCTTTTAAGATGTTCGGTCCGGTTTTGATATTGAAAGCACTTCCATTTGGCACATCGATGTTCATATCTTTCACTTTTACAATCTTCATTAAAGATATATGTATAGTTTGTTTATTATTCTTTTAAAAGAAACTATTCTCCAAAAACAATTTTCGATTGTTTCTTTTGATATTCAAATCTTTGATTAAATCTATTATTAACAATTGTGGAATGACATATGCATTACGTATTCCTATATTGTCTTTGGAATTTGATGATTGTGTGCGTTGAGCGGTATACATGTGTTTGCTATATTGTTGTTTGATATCACACGGAGTATATTTGTTACATACTTCTAGAATTTAGATGTTCTTTGTTTGTCCATATGTTTGTCATTTTTCTATATTGAAATCCATATTTACAATAACAACATGTGTGTTTGTATATTTCTAAAGGTTTCATAAATTCTCTATGTTGCAACAATCCACCGTCAGCCGGGTTTTCAATATACCAATATGTCGGTTGAAAAAAATCAATAATTTCAATGGTGCGTTTTACAATAGCGTCCGCCAATACTAAATTTCTCGGTTTGCGTCGGTGTGCTTTAGAATACTCCGTACACGGTGGACTTGCCCATATGATATCAAATGTTTTAGGAACACATATGTTTTGATAGTTCCATTCAAGAATATTACATTGTATTGTTGGGTTATACTTTGATAGAATATCTAACGTTGTTATTTCACAATTTGGGAATTCTTTCGTTAATGCTTTTGAAAATGATTTCGTTCCGCAAAAAAGTTCTAATATTTTCATATATGTTTATTTTAATCATTTTTTATTTTTTAGAAACTAAAATAATGATAAACTTGCATAACGATGATTGTTTTAACATTTTCCCTAACATTCCAAGAAATTCAATAGACCTTTTCATTTGTGATTTACCATACAATCAAACAAATTGTTCTTGGGACAAGATTCCTTTCGATTTAGATAAATTATGGATTGAATTAATGAGAATAGGTAAAAGAAATTCAGCCTATATCTTTTCTACTACCACTAAATTTGGACATAGCATTATTGAAAGTAATAAGAAGATGTTTCGATATGATATCGTATATGAGAAAACGATGTCATTAGGCTTTTATCATGCAAATCAAATGCCTTTGAGAAGTCATGAAATGATATATGTCTTTTACAAACATTTACCAACATATAATCCAATAATGATTGAAGGTCACAAACCCTATGTAAGACAAGGTCAAGGTCCTCGGACTGAATTATACACTCATTACACCGATAGAACACCAACCATTTGTAAAGATGGAAAAAGGTATCCAAGAAGTGTAATCAAATTTTCAAATGGAAACTACAAAAGCAAACATCCTTGTAGTAAACCGTACGATTTGTTCGAATGGATAATTAAATCTTACTCAAATCCTTACGATAATGTATTAGATTGTTGTATGGGTGTTGGAAATTCAGGTTTGGCATGTAAAAATCTCAAAAGAAACTATATCGGTATTGAACTTAATAGGAAATACTTCGAAATAGCTAAAGAACCCATCGATAATTCAGATTAATTTTACATAAAAACTATATACATTTTTTAAATTGAACTTATTCAGACTAATTGACCCAAATAAAACCATTTTGGAAAAAAATCGACGATTTTCGGTTTTGTGAGTAAATACACTAAAATAAATATTGAAAATGCCTTTAAAATCATAATAAATTCAATTTAAATCAAGGAATTTTTTTTTAAATTTTGATGACATATTTGAGTTCCTCACGAAATTTTACGTTTATAATGAATTTCTAAAAAATTCTTTTGATAAAACTTTTTGAAAAAAGTCCACTATCGTAGAAGAAAATAACAAATATTTAATTTAATCATAGCATTAATTGTAATTGGATTTTCACAAATTTGATTTCAGAAACAGATTCCTTGCGAAATTTCCTTACAAATATGAATTTTCAAGATTTATTATAGATTTCTTTCGACTGTTATTTTACTTTTTGTAAATTATTGGAATATTAAGTATATTGAAAAACACACAAAATAATTTTTGCATCAACCGTGTTTTTATTTTTACCAATCTGACTTCAGAAATAGATTCCTCGTGAAATTCTACATTTAGTACGTATTTTAAATGATTTTTTAAAATGGGTATACGCTTCTGTTTTTAAGCTTTAGTATTATTCTTGCAAAAATGAGAATTTTCTCTTTGGTCCGTAGAAAAAGTCCATGAATTACTTTTAGGCAATGTTCATTATTAAATTCAATGAATTATGAAGAAATTTTTACATAGTCAGCATCCCCCCATAATTGCGGACATATTATTTTTTGAGAAAAAATATTTTTTTCTGACGTCATGTAGTCATACAGTCATACAGTCATACAGTCATACAATCATACAGTCATACAGTGTATGGCATCATATGACAGTCCAAAAAGCACGGTCATACCCCCAAAAAATCGTCGGTCATACCCCCAAAACAGGTCGGCCATAGCCACATGACATCATATGACAGTCATAAAAGGACAGTCATGCATCAAAAAATGACAGTCATAGCCTCATGGTTTCATATGACAGTCATAAAAGGACGGTCATAGCGTAAAAAAGGACAGTCATAGCCACATGACAGTCATAGAAGGACAGTCATGCATCAAAAAATGACAGTCATAGCCTCATGGTTTCATATGACAGTCGAAAATCGTCGGTCATACCCCAAAAATCGTCGGTCATAGCCACATGACATCATATGAGAGTCAATAATCGTCGGTCATACCCCCAAAATCGTCAGTCATAGCCACATGACATTCAAAATTCGTCGGTCATACCCAAAATCGTCGGTCATAGCCACATGACATCATATGACAGTCGAAATTCGTCGGTCATACCCCAAAAATCGTCGGTCATAGCCACATGACATCATATGACAGTCGTATAAATATTATCGAGTGGTCATCAAATATATCGAGCAGTCATCGAATATAAAGCAGTCATCGAATATATCGAGCAGTCATCGAATATAATCGAGCAGTCATCGAATATTATCGAGCAGTCATCGAATATTATCGAGCAGACATCGAATATCATCGAGCAGTCATCAAATATTATCGAATAATCATCGAATATTATCGAGTAGCCATCGAATATTATCGAGTTGTCATCGAATATCATCAAGCAGTCATCGAATATTATCGAGTATTCATCGAATATAATC